>JAJEJO010023777.1:0-26053 GCA_020662805.1 Glaucomys volans | reverse complement strand
ACAATTCACACATACCTCCTGCTCACATCTTTGAGTCCTCCTTCAGATGACCTAGAGCACTCTTTCACACGTCCTACATCCCTCCTGCACATGTCCTAGAGTCCTACTTCACATGTCCTTCAGCCCTCCTTCAAAAGTCCTACAGCCCTCCTAACCTTATCCCAGAATCCTCCTACACACGACCTAGAGCCCTACCACACATATCCTAGAACCCTCCTTCACAAGTCCTACAGCCCTCCTGCAAACATCCTAAATCCTCCTTCACACAACCAAGAGCCCTCCTACACATGTCCTAGAGTGCTTCTGCACATGTCATAAACCTCTCATACACTCGTGCTAGAGCCCTCCTTCACCCATCCTACATCCCTCCGGCACATCCTAGAGCCTTAATTCACAAGTCCTGCCGCCCTCCTATCCACGTCCTAGAACCCTCCTAAACACATCCTGGAGACCTCCTACACACGTCCTGGAGCACTCCTACACATATCCTACAGCTCTCCTGCACACATCCTACACTTCCCTGCACACGTCTTACAGACCTCCTGAACACGTCCCACAGCCCTCCGCCACATGTCCCTGAGGCCTCCTACACAGGTCCTAGAGCCCTCCTGCACACATCTAAAAGCCCTCTTGCACACGTCTTAAAGCCCTCTTGCACATGACCTAGAGCCCTACTCGTCACGTGCTACATTCCTCCTATACACGTCATAAAGCCCTCCTACACACGTCCTATAGCCCTCCGAAAAACATCCTAGAGCCCTCCTACACACATCCTACAATCCTCCTACACATGTCACAGCCCTCCTACACATGTCCTAGAGCCCTCCTACACATGTCCTACTGCCCTCCAACCCACTTCCTACAACCCTCCTGCACAGATTTTACAGCCATCCTGCAAACGTCCTAGATCACTCCTGCCCACGTCACAGAGCCCTCCTCCTAACCTTATAGAGCCCTCCTTCACACATCCTCCACCCTCCTGCAAAGGTCCTACAACCCTCCTACACACGTCCTAAAGCCCTCCTACACATGTCCTACAGCTCTCATGCACACGTCCTACATCCGGCCTGCACAATTCAAACATGCCTCTTGCTCACATCTTTGAGTCCTCCTTCACAAGACTAGAGCCCTCTTTCTCACGTCCTACAACCCTCCTGCACACGTCCTAGAGTCCTATTTCACACGTCTTTCAGCCCTCCATCAACAGTCCTACAGCTCTCGTACACACACCCTAGAGCCCTCCACACATGTCCTACAGCCCTCCATTACACGTCCTACTACCTCCTGCACACGTCCTAGATCCTCCGACACACAACCAAGAGACCTCCTTCACAGGCCCTAGAGCCCTCCTGCACATGTCATAAAGCCCCGGTACACACATGCTAGAGCCCTCTTTCAGCCGTCCTACTTCCCTCCTGCACACGTCCTAGACCCTTAATTCACAAGTCCTTCAGCCCTCCTATGCATGTACTAGACCCTCCTACACACGTCCTAGACCCCTCCTGCATATGTCCTACAGCCCTTGTGCACAACCTACAGACCTCCGGCACACATTCTACAGTCCTCCTATACACCTCCCTGAGCCCTCCTACACACATCCTAGAGCCCTCCTGCACATGTCTTAAAACCCTCTTGCACACGTCTTAAAGCCCTCTTGCAAACAACCTAGAGCCCTACTTGACATGTCCTACATTCCGCCGATACACTTCATAAAGCCCTCCTCCACACATCCTAGAGCCCTCCTTCACATTTCCTCCATTCTCCTGCAAAGTCCTACAACCCTCCTACACACGTCCTACAGCCCTCCTGCACATGTCCCAGAGCCCTCCTCAACACATCGTAGAGCTCTCATTCACGTTGTACAGCCGTCCTACACACGTTTTAGCGCCCTACTACACACATCTTAGATCCCTCCTATACACATACTAGAGCACTCCTACACATGTGCTAGAGACCGCCTACCTACGTCTTTCAGACCTCCTGTGCATGTCAAGAGCCATCAGGCACACATCATAGAGCCCTTCTGCAAACGACCTGGAGCCCTCCTACACACGTCTTAGAGCCCTCCTGCACACATCCTAGAGTTCTCCTGAACACGACCTACAGTCCTCTAGCACACGTCCTTGAGCCCTCCTTCCCAAATCCTACAGCCCTGGTACACATGTAATTGAGCCCTCCTACACACTTCCTAGATCCCTCCTAAACACGTGTTAGAGCCCTCCCACACACATCCTACTGATCTCCTGCACACGTCCTGGAGCTCTTCTTCACACGAGTTACATCCCTTCTGCACATGTCCTAGAGCCTTAATTCACAAGTCCTGCAGCCCTCTAACGCACAACCTAGAAACCTCCTACACACATACTAGAGCCCTCCTACACATCCTGGAGCATGACAACACACGTCTTAGCGCTCTGCTGCACAAGTCCTTCAACCCTCCTATACAATGTCCTATAGACCTCCGGAACACACCCTACAGCCCCCCCAATCTCTAGGCCATCCTTCACACATCCTGGAGCCCTCCTACACACATCCTAGTGCCCTCCTGTACATGTCATACAACCCTCCTGCAAAGGTGCTGGGGACCTCTGCACACATCAAAGAGCCCTCCTAAACACATCATAGAGACATCCTTAACATGACTGACAGCCCTTCTGCAATCATCCTAGATCCCTTCAACACACATCCTAGAGCCCTCCTACACAGACCCTAGATCCCTCCCGCACGTGTCATAAAGCCCTCATACACACGTGCTAGAGGCCTCCTTCCCACGTACTACAGCCCTCCTGCACACGAATTAGAGCCCTCCTGCACATGTCCTGGAGCACTCCTACACACATCCTAGAGCTCTCCTTCACACAACCTACAGCCCTCCACCACACATCCTACGTCCTCCTTCACACAACCAAGAGCCCTCCTACACATGTTCTAGAGTGCTTCTGCACATGTCATAAACCTCTAATACACTCGTGATAGAGCCCTCCTTCACCCATCCTACATCCCTCTGGCACACATACTAGAGCCTTAATTAACAAGCCATGCCGCCCTCCTACGCACGTCCTAGAACCCTCCTAAACACATCCTATAGACCTCCTACACACGTCCTGGAGCACTCCTACACATATCCTACAGCTCTCCTGCACACATCCTACACCCCCCTGCACACGTCTTACAGACCTCCTGAACACGTCCCACAGCCCTCCTCCACATGTCCCTGAGCCCTCCTACACACATCCTAGAGCCCTCCTGCACACGTCTTTAAACCCTCTTGCACACGTAAAAGCCCTCTTGCAAACAACTTAGAGCCCTACTTCACTCGTCCTACATTCCTCCTATACACTTCATAAAGCCCTCCTCCACACATCCTAGAGCCCTCTTTCAGACATCCTCCACTGTCCTGCAAAGTCCTACAACCCTCCTACACACGTTCAAAAGCCCTCCTACACATGTCCTACAGCCCTTATGCACACGTCCTACATCCGGCCTGCACAATTCACACATACCGCCTGCTCACATTTTGAGTCCTCCTTCACAAGACCTAGAGCACTCTTTCACAGGTCCTACAACCCTCCTGCACACGTCCTAGAGTCCTACATCACACGTACTTCAGCCCTCGTTCAAAAGTCCTAGAGCCCTCCTAACCATATCCCAGAATCCTCCTACACACGACCTAGAGCCCTACCACACATGTCCTAGAGCCCTCCTTCACAAGTCCTACATCCCTCCTGCACACGTCCTAGATCCTCCTACACACAACAAAGAGAACTCCTACACAGATCCTAGAGTCCTCCTGCACATGTCATAAAGCCAACGTACACACATCTAGAGCCCTCTTTCACCCGGCCTACATCCCTCCTGCAAAAGTTCTAGATCCTTAATTCACAAGTCCTGCAGCCCTCCTATGCATGTCCTAGACCCTCCTACACACGTCCTAGAGCTCTCCTACTTACGTCCTGGAACACTCCTACACACGTCCTAAACCCTGCCTGCACACGTCTTAGGAACCTCCTGCACACGTCCTACAGACCTCCTGCACATCTCCTAGAGCCCTCCTCAACACATCGTAGAGCACTCATTCACGTTGTACAGCCGTCCTACACACGTTTTAGCACCCTACTACACACATCTTAGTTCCCTCCTATACACATACAAGAGCACTCCTACACACGTGCTACAGACCGCCTACACACCTCTTTCAGCCCTCCTGCACATGTCAAGAGCCATCGTGCACACATCGTAGAGCCCTTCTGCAAACGACCTGGAGCCCTGCAACACATGTCCTAGTGCCCTCCTGCACATGACATAAATCTCTCCTGCACACATCCTAGAGATCTCCTGAACACGACCTACAGTCCTCTAGCACATGTCCTTGAGCCCTCCTTCACAAATCCTACAGCCCTGGTACACATGTAATTGAGCCCTCCTACACACTTCCTAGATCCCTCCTAAACATGTATTAGAGCCCTCCCACACACATCCTAGTGATCTCCTGCACACGTCCTGGAGCTCTCCTTCACATGTCTTACATCCCTTCTGCACATGCCCTAGAGCCTTAATTCTCAAGTCCTGCAGCCCTCTAACACACGTCCTAGAACCCTCCTACACACATACTAGAGCCCCCCCCACACATCCTGGTGCAAGACTACACAAATCCCCCAGCTCTCCTACACACGTCCTATAACCCTCCTGCACACGACCTAGAACCCTCCTGCACATGTCCTACAGACCTCCTGCCCACACCCTATAGCCCGCCCCACATCCCTGAGCCCTCCTACACACATCCTGGAGCCCTCCTACACACGTCCTAGTACCCTCCTCTACATGTGCTACAACCCTCCTGCAAAGGTGGTAGAGACATCTGCACACATCAGAGAGCCCTCCTATACACATCCTAGAGACATCCTTAACATGCGTGACAGCCATTCTGCAATCATCCTAGTTCCCTTCTACACACATCCTAGAGCCCTCCTACACAGATCCTAGATCCCTCCCGCACGTGTCATAAAGCCCTCGTACACACATGCTAGAGGGCTCCTTCCCAGGTCCTACAGCCCTCCTGCACACGAATTAGAGCCCTCCTGCATATGTCCTGGAGCACTCCTACACACATCCTAGAGCTCTCCTTCACACGTCCTACAGCCCTGCAGCACACATCCTAAATCCTTCACACAACCAAGAGCCCTCCTACACATGTTTTAGAGTGCTTCTGCTCATGTCATAAACATCTCGTACACTCGTGCTAGTGCCCTCCTTCACCCATCCTACACCCCTCCGGCACACATCCTAGAGCCTTAATTCACAAGTTCTGCCTCCCTCCTACACACGTCCTAGCACCCTCGTAAACACATCCTAGAGACCTCCTAAACACATCCTGGAGCACTCCTACACATATCCTAGAGCTCTCCTGCACACATTCTTCACCCCCCTGCACACGTCTTACAGCCCTCCTGAACACATCCCACAGCCCTTTTCCACATGTCCCTGAGGACTCCTACACAGGTCCTAGAGCCCTCCTGCACACATCTTAAAGCCCTATTGCACACGTCTTAAAGCCCTCTTGCACATGACATAGAGCCCTACTTGGCACGTGATACATTCCTCCTATACACGTCATGAAGCCCTCGTATACACGTCCTATACCCCTCGAAAAACATCCTAGAGCCCTCCTACACACATCCTACAACCCTCCTACACGTGTCCCAGAGCCCACCTACACATGTCCCAGATCCCTCCTACACATGTACTAGAGCCCTAAAACCCATTTCCTAGAGCCCTCCTGCACACCTTTTACAGCCATCCTGCAAATGTCCTAGATCCCTCCTGCACACGTCACAGAGCTCTCCTCCACACGACCTAGAGCCCTCCTTCACACATCCTCCACCCTCCTGCAAAGGTCCTACAACCCTCGTACACACGTCCAAAGCCCTCCTACACATGTCCTACAGCCCTCGTGCACATCCTACAGACCACCCGCACACATTCTACAGTCCTCCTATACACGTTCCTGAGCCCTCCTACACACATCATAGAGCCCTCCTGCACACGTCTTAAAACCCTGTTGCACACATCTTAAAGCCCTCTTGCAAACAACCTAGACCCCTACTTGTCACGTCCTACATTCCTCCTATACACTTCATAAAGCCCTCCTCCACACATGCTAGAGCCCTCCTTCACACATCCTCTACTCTCCTGTAAAGTCCTACAAACCTCCTACACACGTTCAAAAGCCCGCCTACACACGTCCTACAGCCCTCATGCACACGTCCTACATCCGGCCTGCACATTCACACATACCTCCTGCTCACTTCTTTGAGTCCTCCTTCACAAGACCTAGAGAACTCTTTCCCACGTCTTACAACCCTCCTGCACACGACCTAGAGTCCTACTTCACACGTCCTTCAGCCCTCCAGCACACATCCTAAATCCTCCTTCACAGAACCAAGAGCCCTCCTACACATGTCCTACAGTGCTTCTGCACATGTCATAAACCTCTCATAAATTCGTGCTAGAGCCCTCCTTCACCCAATCTACATCCCTCCCGCACACATCCCAGAGCTTTAATTCACAAGTCCTGCCGCCCTCGTACGCACGTCCTAGAACCCTCTGAAACACATCCTAGAGACCTCCTACACACCTGCTGGACCACTCCTACACATATCCTACAGCTCTCCTGCACACATCCTACACCCCCTACACACGTCTTACAAACCTCCTGAACACGTCCCACAGCCCTCCTCCACATGTCCCTGAGGCCTCCTACACAGGTCCTAGAGCCCTCCTGCACACGTCTTAAAACCCTCTTGCACATGACCTAGAGCCCTACTTGACATGTGCTACATTCCTCCTATACACGTCATAATGCCCTCCTACACACGTCCTATAGCCATCCTAAACATGTCCCAGAGCCCTCCTACACATGTCCTAGGGCCCTCCTACACATGTACTAGAGCCCTCCAACCCACTTCCTAGAGCCCTCCTGCACACGTTTTACAGCCATCCTGCAAACATCCTAGATCCCTCCTGCACACGTCACAGAGCCCTCCACCACACGTCCTAGAGCCCTCCGTCACACATCCTCCACCCTCCTGCAAAGGTCCTACAACCCTCCTACACACGTCCTAAAGCCATCCTACACACGTCCTACAGCCCTCATGCACACGTCCTACATCCGGCCTGCACAATTCACACATACCTCCTGCTCACATCTTTCAGTCCTCCTTCACAAGACCTATAGCCCTCTTTCACATGTCCTACAACCCTCCTGCACACGTCCTAGAGTCCTACTTCACACGTCCTTCAGCCCTCCATCAAAAGTTCTACAGCCCTAAAACACACGTCCTAGAGCCCTCCTACACATGTCCTACAGCCCTCCATTACACGTCCTACAACCTCCTGCACACGTCCTAGATCCTCCGACACAAAACCAAGAGCCCTCCTACACAGGCCCTAGAGTCCTCCTGCACATGTCATAAAGCCCTCGTACACACTTCTAGAGCCCTCATTCAGCCGTCCTTTATCCCTCCTGCACATGTCCTAGACCCTTAATTCACAATTCCTGCAGCCCTCCTACGCATGTCCTAGACACTCCTACACACGTACTAGAGCCCTCCTACAAACGTCCTGGAGCACTCCGAAACACGTCCTACACCCCTCCTGCACATGTCCTACAGCCCTCGTGCACATCCTACAGACCTCCTGCACACATTCTACAATCCTCTTATAAATGTCCCTGAGCCCTCCTACACACATCCTAGAGCCCTCCTGCACACGTCTTAAAACCCTCTTGCACACGTCTTAAAGCACTCTTGCAAACAACCTAGAGCCCTACTTGACACGTCCTACATTCCTCCTATACACTTCATAAAGCCCTCCTCCACACATCCTAGAGCCCTCCTTCACACATCCTCAACTCTTCTGCAAAGTACTACAACCTCGTACACACGTTCCAAAGCCCTCCTACACACTTCCTACAGTCCTCCTACACATGTCCCAGAGCCCTCCTACCCATGTCCTAGAGTCCTCCAACCCACTTCCTAGAGCCCTCCTGCACACGTTTTACACCCATCCTGCAAACGTCCTAGATCCCTCCTGCACACATCACAGAGCCCTCCACCACACGTCCTAGAGCCCTCCTTCACCCATCCTACATCCCTCCGGCACACATGCCTGAGCCTTAATTCAAAGTCCTGCAGCCCTCCTACGCATGTCCTAGAACCCTCTAAACACATCCTAGAGACCTCCTATACACGTCCTGTAGCACTCCTACACATATCATACAGCTCTCCTGCAAACATCCTACACCCCCCTTCACACGTCTTAGAGACCTCCTGAACATGTCCCACAGCCCTCCTCCACATGTCCCTCAGGCCTCCTACACAGGTCCTATAGCCCTCCTGCAAACATCTTAAAGCCCTCTTGCACACGTCTTAAAGTCCTCATGCACATGTCCTAGAGCCCTACTTGACACGTGCGACATGCCTCCTATACACGTCATAATGCCGTCCTACACACGTCCTATAGCCTTCCGAAAAACATCCTACAGCCCTCCTACACATGTCCCAGAGCCCTCCAACCCACTTCCTAGAGCCCTCCTGCACACGTTTTACAGCAATCCCGCAAACGTCCTATATCCCTCCTGCACACGTCACAGAGGCCTCCACCACACGTCCTAGAGCCCTCCTTCACACATCATCCACCCTCCTGCAAAGGTCCTACAACCCTCCTACACACGTCCTAAAGCCCTCCTACACACGTCCTACAGCATTCATGCACACGTCCTACATCCGGCCTGCACAATTCACACATACCTCCTGCTCACATCTTGAGACCTCCTTCACAAGACCTAGAGCCCTCTTTCACACATCCTACAACCCTCCTGCAAACCTCCTAGAGTCCTACTTCATACGTCCTTCAGTCCTCCATCCAAAGTCCTACAGCCCTCAAACATACGTCCTAGAGCCCTCCTACACATGTCCTACAGCCCTCCATTACACGTCCTACAACCTCCTGCACACGTTCTAGATCCTCCGACACACAACCAGTTGCCCTCCTAACCAGGCCCTAGAGTCTTCCTGCACATGTCATAAAGCCCTCGTACACACATTCTAGAGCCCTCTTTCACCCGTCCTACATCCCTCCTGCACACGTCCTAGACCCTTAATTCACAAGTCCTGCAGCCCTCCTACGCATATCCTAGACCCTCCTACACATGTACTAGAGCCCTCCTACAAACTTCCTGGGGCACTCCTACACACGTCCTAGACCCCTCCTTCACAGGCCCTACAGCCCTCGTGCACATCCTACAGACCTCCTGCACACATTCTACAGTCCTCTTATACATGTTCCTGAGCCCTCCTACACACATCCTAGAGCCCTCTTGCACACGTCTTAAAACCCTCTTGCACACGTCTTAAAGCCCTCTTGCAAACAACCTAGAGCCCTACTTGACACGTCCTACATTCCTCCCATACACTTCATAAAGCCCTCCTCCACACATCCTAGAGCCCTCCTTCACACAACCTCCATTCTCCTGCAAAGTCCTACAACCCACCTACACACGTTCAACAGTCCTCCTACACACGTCCTACAGCCCTCATACACAAGTCCTATATCCGCCCTGCACAATTCACACATACCTCCTGCTCACATCTTTGAGGCCTCCTTCACAAGACCTAGAGCACTCTTTCTCACATCCTACAACCCTCCTGCACACGTCCTTGAATCCTACTTCACACCTACTTCAGCCCTCCTTCAACAGTCCTACAGCCCTCCTAACCATATCCAAGAATCCTCCTACACATGACCAAGAGCCCTACCACACATGTCCTAGAGCCCTCCGTCAAAAGTCCTACAGCACTCCTGCACACGTCCTAGATCCTCCTACACACAAGAAATAGCACTCCTACACAGATTCTAGAGTCCTCCTGCACATGTCATAAAGCCCACGTACACACATCTAGAGCCCTCTTTCACGCGTCCTATATCCCTCCTGCACAAGTTCTAGATCCTTAATTCACAAGTCTGCCGCCCTCCTATGCATGTCCTAGACCCTCCTACACACGTCCTAGAGCTCTCCTACATACGTCCTGGAGCACTCCTACACACGTCCTAGACGCCTCCTGCACACGTCTTAGAACCCTCCTGCACACGTCCTACAGACCTCCTGCACATGTACCAGAGCCCTCCTCAACTCATCGTAGAGCTCTCATGCATGTTGTACAGCCTTCTTCACACGTTTTACCAACCTACTACACACATCTTAGATCCCTCCTATACACATACTAGAGCACTCCTACACACATGCTACAGACCGCCTACAAACCTCTTTCAGCCCTCCTGCACATGTCAAGAGCCATCGTGCACACATCACAGAGCCCTTCTGCAACCGACCTGGAGCCCTCCTACACACGTCCTAGAGCCCTCCTGCACATGACATAACGGTCTCCTGCACACATCCTAGACTTCTCCTGAACACAACCTACAGTCCTCTACCACACGTCCTTGAGCCCTCCTTCACAAATCCTACAGCCCTGGTACACATGTAATTGAGCCCTCCTACACACTTCTAGATCCCTCCTAAACACGTATTAGAGCCCTCCCACACACATCCTAGTGATCTCCTGCACACGTCCTGCAGCTCTCCTTCACACATCTTACGTCCCTTCTCCACATGTCCTACAGCCTTAATTTACAAGTCCTTCAGCCCTCTAACGCACGTCCTAGAACACTCCTACACACATACTAGAGCCCTCCTACACACATCCTGGAGCACGACTACACAAGTCCTAGTGCCGTCCTGTACATGTCCTACAACCCTCCTGCAAAGGTGCTAGAGACCTCTGCCCACATCAGAGAGCCCTCCTAAACACGTCCTAGAGACATCCATAACATGTCTGACAGCCCTTCTGCAATCATCCTAGATCCCTTCTACACACATCCTAGAGCCTTCCTACACAGATCCTAGATCCCTCCTGCACGTGTCATAAAGCCCTCGTACATATGTGCTAGAGGCCTCCTTCCCACGTCCTACAGCCATCCTGCACAGGAATTAGTGCCCTCCTGCACATGTCCTGGAGCACTCCTACACACATCCTAGAGCTCTCCTTCACACGTCCTACAGCCCTCCAGCACACATCCTAAATCCTCCTTCACACAACCAAGAGCCCTCCTACACATGTTCGTAGAGTGCTTCTGCACATGTCATAAAACTCTCATAAACTCGTGCTAGGGCACTCCTTCACCCATCCTACATCCCCCCAGCACACATCCCAGAGCCTTAATTCACAAGTCCTGCCTCCCTCCTACGCACGTCCTAGGACCATACTAAACACATCCTAGAGACCTCCTACACACGTCCTGGAGCACTCCTACACATATCCTACAGCTCTCCTGCACACATCCTACACCCCCCTGCACACGTCTTACAGACGTCCTGAACACGTCACACAGCCCTCCTCCACATGTCCCTGAGGTCTCCTACACAGTTCCTAGAGACCTCCTGCACACAACTTAAAGCCCTCTTGCACACGTCTTAAAGCCCTCTTGCACATGACATAGAGCCCTACTTGACACGTGCTACATTCCTCCTATACACGTCATAATGCCCTCCTACCCAAGTCCCATAACCCTCCGAAAAACATCCTAGAGCCCTCCAGCACACATCTTACATCCCTCCTACACATGTCCCAGAGCCCTCCTACAAATGTCCTAGAGCCCTCTTACACATGTCCTAAAACCCTCCAACCCACTTCTTAGAGCCCTCCTGCACACGTTTTACGGTGATCCTGCAAACGTCCTAGATCCCTCCTGCACACGTCACAGAGCCCTCCTCCACACGTCCTAGAGCCCTCCTTCACACGACCTCCACCCTCCTGCAAATGTTCTACAACCCTCCTACACACATCCTAAAGCCCTCCTACACACGTCCTACAGCCCTCATGTGCACGTCCTACATCCGGCCTGAACAATTCACACATACCTCCTGCTCACATCTTTGAGTCCTCCTTCACAAGACCTAGAGCCCTCTTTCACACTTCCTACAACCCTCCTGCACACGTCCTAGCGTCCTACTTCACACATCTTTTAGCCCTCCATCAAAAGTCCTACAGCCCTCCTACACAGGTCCTAGAGCCCTCCTACACATGTCCTACAGCCCTCAATTACACGTCCTACAACCTCCTGCACACGTCCTAGATCTTCCGACACACAACCAAGAGCCCTCCTACACAGGCCCTACAGTCCTCCTGCACATGTCATAAAGCCCACGTACACACATGATAGAGCCCTCTTTCAGCCATCCTACATCCCTCCTGCACACGTCCTAGACCCTTAATTCACAAGTCCTGCAGCCCTCATACGCATGTCCTAGACCCTCCTACACACATAGTAAGCCCTCCTAAAAACGTCTTGGAACACTCCTACACACGTCGTAGACCCCTCCTGCACATGTCCTACAGCCCTCGTGCACATCCTACATACCACCTGCACACATTCTACAGTCCTCCTATACACGTCCCTGAGCCCTCCTACACACATCCTAGAGCCCTCCTGCACACGTCTTAAAACCCTCCTGCACACGTCCTAAACCGTCTTGCAAAAAACCTAGAGCCCTACTTGACACATCCTACATTCCTCCTATACACTTCATAAAGCCCTCCTCCACACATCCTAGAGCCCTCCTTCACACATCCTCCACTCTCCTGGAAAGTCCTACAACCCTCCTACACACGTTCAAAAGCCCTCCTACACAAGTCCTACAGCCCTCATGCACACGTCCTCCATCCGGCCTGCACAATTCACACATACTTCCTGCTCACATCTTTGAGTCCTCCTTCACAGGACCTAGAGCCCTTTATCACACGTCATACAAGCTCTCCTGCACACATCCTACACCCCCTGTACACGTCTTACAGACCTCCTGAACACGTCCCACAGCCATCCTCCACATGTCCCTGAGGCCTCCTACACAGGTCCTAGAGCCCTCCTGCACACATCTTAAAGACCTCCTGCACACGTCTTAAAGGCCTCTTGCACATGACCTAGAGCCCTACTTGACACGTGCTACAATCCTCCTATACACATCATAATGCCCTCCTACACACGTCCTATAGCCCTCCGAAAAACATCTTAGAGCCCTCCTACACATGTCCCAGAGCCCTCCAACCCACTTCCTAGATCCCTCCTGCACACGTCACAGAGGCCTCCACCACACGTCCGAGAGCCCTCCTTCACACATCCTCCACCCTCCTGCACAGGTCCTACAGCCCTCTTGCACATCCTACAGACCTCCTGCACACATTCTACAGTACTCTTATACATGTCCCTGAGCCCTCCTACACACATCCTAGAGCCCTCCTGCACTCGTCTTAAAGCCCTCTTGCACACGTCTTAAAGCCCTCTTGCAAACAACATAGAGCCCTTCTTGACACATCCTACATTCCTCCTATACACTTCGTAAAGCCCTCCTGCACACATCCTAGAGCCCTCCTTCACACATCCTCCACCCTCCTGCAAAGTCCTACAACCTTCCTACACACTTTCGAAAGCCCTCCTACACACGTCCTACAGCCCTCATGCTAACGTCCTACATCATCCCTGCACAATTTACACATACTTCCGGCTCACATATTTGAGTCTTCCTTCACAAGACATAGAGCACTCTTTCTCACGTCCGACAACCCTCCTGCACACGTCCTGGAGTCCTACTTAACACGTCCTTCAACCCTCCTTCAAAAGGCCTACAGCACTCCTAACCATATCCCAGAATCCTCCTACACACAACCTAGAGCCCTACCACACATGTCCTAGAGCCCTCCCTCACAAGTCCTACAGCCCTCCTGCACACGTCCTAGATCCTCCTACACACAACAAAGAGCACTCCTACACAGATCCTAGAGTCCTCCTGCACATGTCATAAAGGCCACGTACACACATCTAGAGCCCTCTTTCACCCGTCCTACATCCTTCCTGCACAAGTTCTAGATCCTTAATACACAAGTCCTGCAGCCCTCCTATGCATGTCCTAGACCCTCCTAGACACGTCCTAGAACTCACGTACATACGTCCTGGAGCACTCCTACACACGTCCTAGACCCCGCCTGCACACGTCTTAGAACCCTCCTGCACACGTCCTACAGACCTGCTGCACATGTCCCAGAGCCCTCCTCAACACATCATAGACCTCTCATTCATGTTGTACAACCGTCCTACACATTTTTAGCACCCTACTACACACATCTTCGATCCCTCGTATACACATACTAGAGCACTCCTACACACGTGCTACAGACCGCCTACACACCTATTCCAGCCCTCCTGCACAGGTCAAGAGCCATCGTGCACACATCATAGAAACCTTCTGCAAACGACCTGGAGCCCTACTACACACGTCCTAGAGCCCTCCTGCACATGACATAAAGCTCTCCTGCACACATCCTAGAGTTCTCCTGAACACGACCTACAGTCCTCTAGCACACGTCCTTGAGCCCTCTTTCACAAATCCTACAGCCCTGGTACACATGTAAATGAGCCCTCCTACACACTTCCTAGGTCACTCCTAAACACGTATTAGAGCCCTCCCACACACATCCTAGTGATCTCTTGCACAGGTCCTGCAGCTCTCCTTCACATGTCTTATATCCCTTCTGCACATGTCCTAGAGCCTTAATTCACAAGTCCTGCAGCCCTCTAACGCACGTCCTAGAACCCTCCTACACACGTACTAGAGCCCTCCTACACACATCCTGGAGCATGACTACACACGACCTAGAGCTCTCCTGCACATGTCCTACAACCCTCCTGCACATGTCCTACAGACCTCCTGCACACACCCTACAACCCGCCCCACATCCCTGAGCCCACCTACACACATCCTGGAGCCCTCCTACACACGTCTTAGTGCCCTCCTGTACATGTCCTACAACCTTCCTGCAAAGGTGCTAGAGACCTCGGCACAAATCAGGGAGCCCTCTTAAACACGTATTAGAGACATCCTTAACAGGTGTGACAGCCATTCTGCAATCATCCTAGATCCCTTCTACCCACATCCTAGAGCCCTCCTACACAGATCCTAGATCCCTCCCGCATGTGTCATAATACCCTCGTAAACACGTGCTAGAGGCCTCCTTCCCATGTCCTTCAGGCCTCCTGCACACGAATTAGAGCCCTCCTGCTCATGTGCTGGAGCACTCCTACACACACCCTAGAGCTCTCCTTCACACGTCCTACAGCCCTCCAGCACACATCCTAAATCCTCTTTCACACAACCAAGAGCCCTCCTAAACATGTCCTAGAGTGTTTCTGCACATGTCATAAACCTCTCATACACTCGTGCTAGAGCCCTCCTTCACCCATCCTACATCCCTCCAGCACACATCCTAGAGCCTTAATTAACAAGTCCTGCCGCACTCCTGCGCACGTCCTAGAACCCTCCTATCACATCCTAGAGACCTCCTACACACGTCATGGAGCATTCCTACACATGTTCTACAGCCCTCATGCACACGTCCTACATCCGGCCGGCACAATTCACACATACCTCCTGCTCACATTTTTGAGTCCTCCTTCACAAGACTTAGAGCACTCTTTCACCTCTTCACAAGACCTAGAGCACGTCCTACAACCCTCCTGCACACGTCCTAGTGTCCTACTTCACACGTCCTTCAGCCCTCCTTCAAATGTCCTACAGCCCTCCTTACTATATCCCAGAATCCTCCTACACACGAACTAGAGCCCTACCACACATGTCCTAGAGCCCTCCTTCACAAGTCCTACAGTCCTCCTGCACACGTCCTAGATCCTCCTACACACAACAAAGAGCACTCCTACACAGATACTAGAGTCTTCCTGCACATGTCATAAAGCCCACGTACACACATCTAGAGCCCTTTTTCACCCGTCCTACATCCCTCCTGCACTAGTTATAGATCCCAAATTCACAAGACCTGCAGCCCTCCTATGCATGTCCTAGACCCTCCTACACACGTCCTAGAGATCTCCTACATACGTCTTGGAGCACTGCTACACATGTCCTAGACCCCTCCTGCACACGTCTTTGAACCCTCCTACACACGTCCTACAGACCTACTGCACATGTCACAGAGCCCTCCTCAACACAATGGAGAGCTCTCATTCATGTTGAACAGCTGTCCTACACACGTTTTAGCACCCTACTACACACATCTTAGATCCCACCTATACTCATACTACAGCACTCCTACACACGTGCTACAGACCGCCTACACAACTCTTTCAGCCTTCCTGCACATGTCAAGAGCCATCATGCACACATCATAGAGCCCTTCTGCCAAAGACCTGGAGCCCTCCTACCACTTCCTAGAGCCATCCTGCACATGACATAAATCTCTCTTGCACACATCATAGAGTTCTCCTGAACATGACCTACAGTCCTCAAGCACACGTCCTTGAGCCCTCCTTCACAAATCCTACACCCCTGGTACACATGTAATTGAGCCCTCCTACACACTTCCTAGATCCCTCCTAAACACATATTAGAGCCCCTCAAAACACATCCTAGTGATCTCCTGCACACGTCCTGCAGCTCTCCTTCACACGTCTTACATCCCTTCTGCACATGTCCTAGAGCCTTAATTCACAAGTCCTGCAGCCCTCTAACGCACGTCCTAGAACCCTCCTACACACATCCTAGAGACTTCCTACACACGTCCTGGAGCACTCCTACACCTATCCTACAGCTCTCCTGCACACAGCCTACACCCCCCTGCACACGTCTTACAGAACTCCTGAACACGTCCCACAGCCCCACTCCACATGTCCCTGAGGCCTCCTACACAGGTCCTAGAGCGGTCGTGCACACATCTTAAAGCACTCATGCACACGTCTTAAAGCCCTCTTGCACATGACCTAGAGCCCTACTTGACACGTGCTACATTCCTCCTATACACGTCATAAAGCCGTCCTACACACGTCCTATAGCCCTCCGAAAAAAATCCTAGAGCCCTCCTACACACATCCTACAGCCCTCCTACACAAGTAACAGAGCCCTCCTACTCATGTCCTAGAGCCTTCCTACACATGTCCTACTGCCCTCCAACCCACTTCCTAGAGCCATCTTCCACACGTTTTTCAGCCATCCTGCAAACGTCCTACATCCCTCCTGCACACGTCAGAGAGCCCTCCACCTAACATTCTAGAGCCCTCCTTCACCATCCTCCACCCTCCTGCAAAGGTCCTACAACCCTCCTACACACATCCTAAACACTCCTACACACGGCCTACAGCCCTCATGCACACGACCTACATCCGGCCTGCACAATTCACACATACCTCCTGTTCACATCTTTGAGTCTTCCTTCACAAGACCTAGAGCCTTCTTTCACATGTCCTACAACCATCCTGCACACATCCTAGAGTCCTGCTTCACACGTCTTTCAGCCCTCAATCAAAAGTCCTACAGGCCTCCTACACACGTACTAGAGCCCTCCTACACATGTCCTACAGCCCTGCATACATGTCCTACAACCTCCTGTACACGTCCTAGATCCTCCGACACACAACCAAGAGCCCTCATACACAGGCCCTAGAGGCCTCCTGCACATGTCATAAAGCCCTCGTATACACATGCTATAGCCCTCTTTCAGCCGTCCTACATCCCTCCTGCACACGTCCTAGACCCTTAATTCACAAGTCCTGCAGCCCTCCTATGCATGTCCTAGACCCTGCTACACACGTCCTAGAGCCCTCCTACAAACATCCTGGAGCACTCTTACACATGTCCTAGAACCCTCCTGCACATGTCCTACAGCCCTCGTGCACATCCTACAGACCACCTGCACACATTCTACATTCCTCCTATACTCGTCCCTGAGCCCTCCTACACACATCCTAGAGCCCTCCTGCACACGTCTTAAAACCCTCTTGCACACGTCTTAAATCCCTCTTGCAAACAACCTAGTGCACTACTTGACACATCCTACATTCCTCCTATTCACTTCATAAAGCCCTCCTACACACATCCTAGAGCACTCCTTCACACATCCTCCACTCTCTTGCAAAGTCCTACAACCCTCCTACACACGTTCAAAAGCCCTCCTACACACGTCCTACAGCCCTCATGCACACGTCCTAGAGTCCTCCTTCCCACATCCTCCACCCTCCTGCAAAGGTTCTACAACCCTCCTACACACATCCTAAAGCCCTCCTACACACGTCCTACAGACCTCATGAACATGTCCTACATCTGGTCTGCACAATTCACACATACCTCCTGCTCACATATTTGAGTACTCCTTCACAAGACCTAGAGCCCTCTTTCACACGTCCTACAACCCTCCTCCACACCTCCTAGAGTCCTACTTCACACGTCCTTCAGCCCTCCATCAAAAGTCCTACAGCCCTCCTACACACGTCCTAGAGCCCTCCTACACATGTCCTACAACCTTCCATTACACGTCCTACATCCTCCTGCACACGTCCTAGATCCTCCGACACACAACCAAGAGCCCTCCTACACAGGCCCTAGAGTCATCCTGCACATGTCATAAAGCCCTCGTACACACATGCTAGAGCCCTCTTTCAGCCGTCCTACATCCCTCCGGCACACGTCCTAGACCCTTAATTCACAAGACCTGCAGCCCTCCAACGCAAGTCCTAGACCCTCCTACACACGAACTAGAGTCCTCCTACAAACGTCCTGGAGCACTCCTACACACGTCCTAGACCCCTCCTGCACATGTCCTACAGCCTTCGTGCCCATCCTACAGACCTCCTGCACACATTCTACAGTCCTGCTTTACACGTCCCTGAGCCATCCTACACACATCCTAGAGCCCTCCTGCACACGTGTTAAAACCCTCTTGCACAGGTCTTAAAGCCCTCTTGCAAACAACCTAGAGCCCTACTTGACTCGTCCTACATTCCTCCTATACACTTCATAAAGCCCTCCTCCACACATTCTAGAGCCCTCCTTCCCACATCCTCCACTCTCCTGCAAAGTCCTACAACCCTCCTACACACGTTCAAAAGCCCTCCTACACATGTCCTACAGCCCTCATTCACATGTCCTACATCCGGCCTGCACAATTCACACATACCTCCTGCTCACATTTTGAGTCCTCCTTCACAAGACCCAGAGCACTCTTTCACAGGTCCTACAGCCCTCCTGGATACGTCCTAGAGTCCTACTTCACACATCCTTCAGTCCTCCTTCAGAAGTCCAACAGCCTTCCTAACCATATCCCAGAATCCTCCTTCACACAACCTAGAGCCCTACAACACATGTCCTAGAGCCCTCCTTCACAAGACCTACAGCCCTCCTGCACACGTCCTAGATACTCCTACACACAGCAAACAGCACTCCTACACAGATGCTAGATTCCTCCTGCACATGTCATAAAGCCCAGGTACACACATCTCTAGCCCTCTTTCACCCGTCCTATATCCCTCCTGCACAAGTTCTAGTTCCTTAATTCACAAGTCCTGCAGCCCTCCTATGCATGTCCTAGACACTCCTACACACGTCCTAGAGCTCTCCCACATACGTCTTGGAGCACTCCTACACACGTCCTAGACCCTCCTGCACACGTCTTAGAACCCTCCTGCACACGTCCTACAGACCTCCTGCACATGTCCCAGAGCCCCCCTCAACACATCGTAGAGCTCTCTTTCACGTTGTACAGCCGTCATACACACGTTTTAGCACCCTACTACACATCTTAGATACCTCCTATACACATCCTGGAGCCATCCTACACACGTCCTAGTGCCCTCCTGTACATGTCCTACAACCCTCCTGCAAAGGTGCTAGAGACCTCTGCACACATCAGAGAGCCCTCCTAAACACGTCCTAGAGACATCCTTAACATGTCTGACAGCCCTTCTGCAATCATCCTAGATCCATTCTACATACATCCTAGAGACCTCCTACACAGATCCTAGATCCCTCCCACACGTATCATAAAGCCCTCGTACACACGTGCTAGAGGCCTCCTTCCCACGTCCTTCAGCCCTCCTGCACACGAATAAGAGCCCTCCTGCACATGTCCTGGAGTACTCCTAAACACATCCTAGAGCTCTCCTTCACACGACCTACAGCCCTCCACCACACATCCTACGTCCTCCTTCACACAACCATGAGCCCTCCTACACATGTCCTAGAGTGCTTCTGCACATGTCATAAACCCTCGTACACTCGTGCTAGAGCCCTCCTTCACCCATCCTACATCCCTCCGGCACACATCCTAGAGCCTTAATTCACAAGTCCTGCCGCCCTTCTATGCACGTCCTAGAACCTTCCTAAACACATCCTAGAGAAGTCCTACACACGTCCTGGAGCACTCCTACACATATCCTACAGCTCTCCTGCACACATCCTACATGCCCCTGAACACGTCTAACAGACCTCCTGAACACGTCCCACAGCACACCTCCACATGTACCTGAGGACTCCTACACAGGTCCTAGAGCACTCCTGCACATATCTTAAAGCCTTCTTGCACACGTCTTAAGCACTCTTGCACAGGACCTAGAGCCCTACTTAACACGTGCTACATTCCTCCTATACATGTCCTAAAGCCCTCCTACACACGTCCTGTAGCCCTCCGAAAAACATCCTAGAGCCATCCTACACACGTCCTACAGCCCTCCTGCACATGTCCCAGCGCCCTCCTACACATGTCCTAGAGCCCTCCTACACATGTCCTAGAGCCCTCCAACCCACTTCCTAGAGCCCTCTTGCACACGTTTTACAGCCATCCTGCAAACGTCCTAGATCCCTCCTGCACACGTCAAAGAGCCCTCCTCCACACGTCCTAGAGCCCTCCTTCACACATCCTCCACCCTCCTGCAAAGGTCCTAATACCCTCCTACACACGTCCTAAAGCCCTCCTACACATGTCCTACAGCCCTCCATTACATGTCCTACAACCTCCTGCACACGTCCTAGATCCTCCGACACACAACCAAGAGCCCTCCTACACAGGCCCTAGAGTCCTCCTGCACATGTCTTAAAGCCCTCCTACACACATGCTAGAGCCCTCTTACACCTGTCCTATATCCCTCCTGCACACATCCTAGATCAGTAATTCAAAAGTCCTGCAGCCCATCTATGCATGTCCTAGACCCTCCTACACACATCCTAGAGCCCTCTACATACATCCTCGAGCACTCCTACACACGTCCTAGACACCTCCTGCAAACGTCCTACAGCCCTCCTATACATGTCCCTGAGCCCTCCAACACACATACCTGAGCCCTCATTCCCATGTCCTAGAGCCCTTCTTTATACATCCAACAGTCTTTCTGCACACTTCCTACAAAACTCTTGTACATGTACTACTGCCCTCCTGCACACGTCCTACAGCCCTATTTAAAAAGTCCTACAGACCTCCTTAACACGTCCTAGAGCCCTCCTACACATATCCTGGAGCCTCATTCACAGGTCCTTCAGCCTCCTGCACACCTACTATATCCTCCTACACACAACAAAGAGCCCTGCTACACAGGCCGTAGAGTCCTCCTACACATGTCATAAAGCCCTCATAAACACATGATAGAGCACTCTTTATCCCGTCCTACATCCCTCCTGCACAAGTCCTAGATCCTTTATTCACAATTCCTGCAGCCCTCCTACGCATGTCATAGACCCACCTGCACACATCCTAGAGCCCTACTACATACATCCTGAAGCACTCCTACACACATCCTAGATCTCTCCTGCACACGTACTAGAGCCTTAATTCACAAATCCTGTAGCCCTCCTACGCACATCCTAGATCCTTAATTCACAAGTCCTGCAGACCTCATCCACAAACCTAGAGTCTTAATTCACAAGTCCTGCAGCCCTCCAACGCACATCCTAGAACCCTCTTAACACATCCTAGAGCCCTCCTACACACGTCCTGGAACACTCCTACACATACCCTAGAGCTCTCCTGCACATGTCCTACAGCCCTCCTGAACACGTCCAACAGCCTTCCTGCACACATCCTACAAACCTCCTGCACACGTCCTACAGCACTCCTACGCATGTCCCTGAGCCAACCGACACACGACCTAGAGCCCTCCTTCACACTTCCTCCAGTTTTTCTGCACACATCCTACAGCGCACTTTCACATGTATTACAACCCTCCTTCACCCATCATACAGCCCTACTTCACACAAACTACAGACCTCCTGAACATGTCCTACAGCCCTCCTACACATGTCCTGGAGCACTTCAACACAGGTCCTAGAGCCCTCCTTCCCACGTCCTACAGCCCTCCTGCACACATCCTAGATCCTCCTACACACAACCAAGAGCCCTCCTACACAGGTCCTAGCGTCCTCCTGCATATGTCATAGAGCCCTCCTACACACATCCTAGAGCCCTTCGACACACTTCCTAGATCCCTCCTTCACAGGTCCTACAGTCTTTCTGCACATATCCTAAAGCACTCTTGCACATATACTAAAGACCTCTGGCACACCTCCTACAACCCCACTTCACACGTCCTACAGACCTCCTGCACATGTCCCAGGTCCCTCCTCAACACATTGTAGAGCTCTCATTCACATGTCCTACAGCCCTCCTACAAACGTTTTAGAGCCCTCCTAACATCTTCTTAGATCCCTCCTAAACACATAATAGAGCACTCCTACACACGTGCTACAGACCGCCTACACTCCTCTTTCAGCCCTCCTGCACACGTCACAGGGCCCTCATGCACACGACATGGAGCCCTTCTGAAAAAAACCTAGAGCACTCCTACACAAGTCCTAGAGCCCTCCTGCAAAAGACTTAAAGCTATGCTGCACAAATCCTAGAGTTCTCCTGCAAACGACCAACAGTCCTCTTGCACATGTCCTTGAGCCCTCCTTCATAAATCCTACAGCCCTGGTACACATATAATTGAGCCCTCCTACACACTTCTTTCATCCCTCCTAAACACGTATTAGAGCTCTCCCACACACATCCTAGAGCTCTCCTTCACACGTCCTACATCCCTACTGCATATGTCCTAGAGCCTTAATTCACAAGTCCTGCAGCCCTCCTACACACATCCTAGATCCCTCCTACACATGTCCTAGAACCCTCCTTCACACGTTGTACAGCCTTCCTGCACACGTCCTACATCCTCTCACACACATGTCTGACAGACCTTCTGCAAACATCCTAGATCCCTCCTACACTCATCCTAGAGCCCTCCTACACAGATCCTAGATCCCTCCAGCACATGTCATAAAGCCCTCGTACACACATGCTAGAGCCCTCCTTCACACGTCCTACATCCCACCTGCACAAGACCTAGAGTTTTCCTGCTCATGTCGTGGACCACCCCTACACACATCCTAGAGCTCTCTTTAACACGTCTTACAGCCCTCCAGCACACATCCTAGATCCTCCAACACACAACCAAGAGGCCTCCGACACATATCCTAAAGTCCTCTTCACATGTCATAAACCCTTCGAGCACACATGCTAGAGCCCTCCTTCACACATCCTACAGCCCTCCTAGACACGACCTAGAGCCCTCCTGCACATGTCCTAGATCCCTCTTACACACATCCTAGAGCTCTCCTTCACATGTCCACCAGCACTCCAGCACACATATTAGATCCACCAACACACAACCAAGAGCCCTCCTACACATGTCCTAGACCCCTCCTGCACATGTACTACAACCCTCCTGCACACATCCTACAGTCCTAGAGCCCTCCTACACATGTCATAGAGCCCTCATGCACATTTCCAATAGCCCTCCTGCACTCATCATAGAGTCCTCCTGCACAACCCTTGAGCCCTCCTTCACAAATCCTACAGCACTCCTGTAGAATTCACACAGACCTCTTGCACACATCTTTGGACCCTCATGTAAGTTTCCTACAGCCCTCCTACACATGTCCCAGAGCCCCCCAACACACTTCCAAGAGCCCTCCTGTACACATTTTACTGCCATCCTGCAAATGTCCTAGATCCCTCCTGCACACGTCACAGAACCCTCCTTCACACGTCCTAGAGCCCTCCTTCACACATCCTCCACCCTCCTGCAAAGGTCCTACCACCCTCCTTTACACGTCCTAAAGCTCTCCTACACACGTGCTACAGCCCTAATGCACAAGACCTACATAACCCCAGCACAATTCACACATACCTCCTGCTCACATCTTTGAACCCTCCTCAACAGGACCTAGAACCCTCTTTCACACGTCCTACAAACCTCCTGCATATGTCCTAGAGTCCTACTTCACACGTCCTTCAGCCCTCCTTCAAAAGTCTTACAGCCCTCCTACACATATCCCAGAGCTCTCCTACACACGTCCTAGAGCCCTACAACACATGTTCGAGAGCCCTCACTCACACGTTCTACAGCCCTCCTGCACACATCCTTGATCCTCCTACGCACAACCAAGAGACCTCCTACACAGGTCCTAGAGTCCTTCTGCACATGTCATAAAGCCCTCATACACACATGCTAGAGCCCTCTTTCACCTGTCCTACATCCCTCTGCACACTTCCTAGATCCTTAATTCACAAGTCCTGCAGCCCTCCTACTCATGTCCTAGACCCTCCTACACATGTCCTAGAGCCCTCCTACATACGTCCTGGAGCACTCCTACACACGCCCTAGACCCCTCCTGCACACGTCTTAGAGCCCTCCTGCACACGCCCTAAAGACCTCCTGCACATTTTCAGAGCCCTGCTAAACACATCATAGAGCTCTCATTCACATGTCCTTCAGCCCTCCTACACACATTTTAGCGCCCTACTACACACTTTTTTATCCCTCCTAAATGCATATTAGAGCACTCCTACACACGTGCTACAGACCTCGTACACACCTCTTTCAGCCCTCCTGCACATGTCACAGACCCTCGTGCACATGTCATAGAGCCCTTCTTCAAACCACCTAGAGCCCTCCTACACACGTCCTAGAGCCCTCCTGCACATGACTTAAAGCTCTACTGCAGACATCCTAGAGTTCTCCTGCACATGACCTACAGTCCTACACATGTCCTTGAGCCCTCCTTCACAAATCCTATAGCCCAGGTACTCATGTAATTGAGCCCTCCTACACACATCTCAGATCCCGCCTAAACACGAATTAGAGCCCTTCTACACACATCCTAAAGAACTTCTGCACACGTCCTTAAGTTCTTCTTCACGCGACTACATACTTTCTGCACATGTCCTAGAGAATTAATTCACAATTCCTGCAGTCCTCCTACACACATCCGAGAACCCTCCTACACACATCCTAGTTACCTCCTTAAATAGCCCTACAGCCCTCCTGCACACGTCCTAGATCCTCCAACACTTCCAAGAACCCTCCTACGCATGTCGAAGAGCCCTCCTGCACATGTCCTACAGCCCTCCTTCACAAGTCATACAGACCTTCTACACATGCCCTAGATCCCTCCTACACATGTCCTAGAGCCCTCCTGCACATGTCCTACAACACTCCTGCAAAGTTACTAGAGCCCTCCTGCACACATCAGAGAGCCCTAATTCACCCGACCTACAGCAATCCAGCCCACGTCCTAGGGTCCTCCTGCACACCACCTACAGCCCTCCTTCACAAGTCCTACAGCCCTACTACACACGTCCTAGAGCCCTCCTACACACATCCTAGCATCCTCCTAAACACGTCCAAGAGCCCTCCTGCACATGTCCTACATCCCTTCTGCAAAGGTACTAGAGCCTTCCTGCACACATCAGAGAGCCATCCTTCTCACGCCTACAGCCATGTTACACACGCTCTAGAGACCTCCTGCACACGTTCTACAGCCCTCCTTCACAAGTCCTAGAGCCATCCTTAACATGTCTGACAGCCCTTCTGCAAACATCCTAGATCTCTCCTACACACTTCCTAGAGCCCTCCAACACAGATCCTAGATCCCTCCAGCACATGTCTTAAAGCCCTCGTACACACATGCTAGAGCCCTCCTTCAAACGTCCTACAGCCCTCCTGCACACGACCTAGAGCCCTCCAGCACATGTCCTGGAGCATTCTTACACACATCCTAGAGCTCTCCTTCACACGTCCTACAGCCCTCCAGCACACATCCTAGATCCTCCTACACACAACCAAGAGCCCT
>JAJEJO010023776.1:0-15179 GCA_020662805.1 Glaucomys volans | reverse complement strand
AGTCAAGCCATTCATGGAAACTCAATTTGCCCAAGGCCCATTAAAATTCCTGAGGCAAGAAAAATCCTGCATTCTTGTACATGATCCAGACAATTCGACTCTGCTCTAAACCAAAATTGCAAATGCCAGGCCCTTCCACTCCACATACCATAGGCATCTCTCTTTTGCTCCCATGTCCCAGTAGCACTGATAAACAAGTCATTTTTTGTGTGGGATCATAACCAGGATCACAGCATTTATTGGAGAAATGAAGAACTGCCAATTCTATGGACATGATTTATTTTTTAATATTTAATTTAATTAATTAATTTATTTCTTTTGTGGTGCTGGGGATTGAACCCATGGCCTTGTGCCTGTGGGACAGGCACTCTACCAACCGAGCTATATCCCCAGCCCTGGACAGGACTTATTACAATTAATCTCACTGCAGCAAATGTTGAAATTATTTCCTCCAAATATATCTAGTGGTTGTTTTTAATCTGAATGGTGATAATTTCTCTCTGAGCAAGTATTATTCATGTGTCCATAGACACTGTCATCCATCACCACTTCCCATTCCCTATACAGATTTTCATACTGAGACTCCTGAACTTTCTGAGACATTCCCTTATTCAGAAAAAGTAACAGTCCAGGAAATCCAGCTTTTTGAAACTCCCACAAACCTGAGGTGAAAAATAAGGTGAAGTACATCCACTGGGATATGCATTTGGGCCAGTTGCTATGAATAACTTCTGGAAATACCAGGAGAAATGAGCACAGTGAGAGTGGAATGAGCAGTTTGGATTGTTAGGACTTGTTGTTCATGTGTGAAAAATTTCCTCAATTTCTTTAGGTCCCCAAGATCACAGCATATAATATATCCTACATACGTCTACATCTCGTACTGATCCACACCTCCCTGCTTCCCTCAGATAATTTTCTGCCCCTTGGGGAGCTACAACACTCTTGTTCCTTAAAGAGACAAGGATAAATATTTCTCTCCTCATTGTTCCCTAGACATTTTGATTTGATTTGAAACAAAGGATGTTGGCAGCACTCTTTTCAAACAAAATCTACAGAATTTCATAGAAAGTTTTTGGCTCTTCATTGGGGTAGATTTTCTCCAATGCATACCACATAGTCATGCGGGAAACATGCAGTTATCTGCTATAAATATTCTCATTAAATCATGCAAATACAGCAGTGTGTCTACTTTGCCTCCTCTGTTCAATCAAGTGAACACAAAATGTTTAGGTAAGAATATCAGATGTAATTGCAAGCCCATTTTAAAGAGAGTATTCAGCAAGCATCTGTGGTGGCAGCCAACAATACTTCCCCCAGACCTGGATTGCTTTAAAGACATTATTCCTTAAGATGAGATATCTCTCAGGAACTCAGAAATTATCATGGGAACATTAATATGGTGGCAAGTGTATTGAATCAGCAAGTTGTACAAGAGGAAATTGTTCCTCAGGGTCTGAAATTGTTTCCTTTCCAGTTTTGCATTTTGAAGTTCATGTTTAGCACAGATTTGGACTTTATTGATGTCTTTCTGCAAACAGCGACATTCAAAGTATGAACTGAACAAGAGTTTCTGAAGGAGAATATCTATGGGTTGCATTCCAGCCTTCCTACAAAATAAGTGGACTTCTACCTCTCAAGATTTTTATCACAACCAGGGATGACCAAAGAAAGTCTATTAGAAATAATCCCATTGGAGTAATTAAATCAGAGTAATTAAATATGGGGAGTGATTGGTATGGATGCCTGCAATTCCTACAAATAAGGACTTGGAATTTCAAAATGCTGTAGGATCTCAATTTCCTGTACCCTAAGTCCTATCTCATCTTTTGTACATACATGGCTTTTCCTATATTTCACGATGGAATTTCATAGGTATTGGGTCTTCATATTTGAAGTGTAATAGAGGTATTTTGTGTAGATTTATGTTATTGTGTTGCACTCTATATTTCCAGAGGAATCATTCATTTCTCCATATGCAAATCTGTACTTGTATAAATTGGCATGCTATTGTATATGTGCTGTGGTGAAGAAAAGGCTTTTCTACCAGGTCATATGCCAGGAAGGCTAAATCTGCATATGTGTAAAAAGGTATTAATTATAAGTTTCAGGGTAGAGTCAACAATGAGGGAGGGCCATTAGGTACCCATCAATTGCACTTGTGATCAGTAACTATTCTTGCTAACAGAAAGATCTGGCCCCTACTTCTTGGTGTATTTTGATAGCACATTGCAGCTGAAGAAAGTTCCTGGAATGTTTGGGGAGACCACTCACAAGGACAACCTCATTTAGAGTCCCTTCACAGAAGTTGGTTTCCTTTCCAACACCCCTCTGCATTTAGTGTGCAAGAAATATTCTTAATACCTCCCTGTTTGATATTCAATGTTCTACCTTTCTACTATTCCTCTCTTTGTGATGGATGTATGTTCAAGTTTCTTGTTATGCTCTGTAAAAATGTGCTCATCCTGTCCTCAAAAAACACTTGTTTCACCCCACAAATTTACGTTTTTGGTGGATCATGGTTCCACGATGTGGGACACTGGCCTGTAATCAGCAACTTCACACTGTTGTTTAATGTGCCCTTGGAAATGTGCAGAGGGACCTTGTTCAGACAGGCATTAGGGAGATTAAGAAAATTCCACCTTAATTGAAGACACCTTCTTCAAGTGTTTCTGCATCAAAGGGTGAGTTAAAGGCCCCTTGAAAAATCATAGGAAGGCAATTTCTGAGTGCATCCTAATTGTAAGACAACAGAAGTGGTGGTGAATCCTGGACTGTGGAGTGAGCATAGAATATCTCTCCTAGGCTGGCACCAACTTGCTACCCTCCATCCTAAAAGTTTAATGATGAACTCCCTCTTCTCCACCTTTATGAGCTCAGTTTCTCCTCACTTGTACTTAGAACTCCTAATCCCAATTTCCAGCTGTCTCATTTTGGGGCATTTGTGGAAGGGTGTGTCATCACACCAGAATTGATATGCTGTTTCCCAGTTCAAACTTCACCTAACCTAATGAGTCACCCCACATGCTCCTCTTCTCTGAAGTGTTGTTGATGATTCTTGTGAGTGACTCTAATGCTCTAGGGCAGTTACCCCTCTCAGCAATGTACCAAGTGATTCCAGACCAGCAGGAGTGTCTTTGTAGGACCATGCCCCTTGGGCCTGTGATAGACAGAGTGACCCACCCATCCCTGAGCACCCCCACTTCTCTCTCTGGTCCACTATTCCTAGTGGGATTAGTTGACTGAAGTGGGTCACTATTCTGAAGAAACCACAATGCCTGCTGTGGCCCAGCAAGCACATCATGCCCTACTGGACATTGATGGTATGGAAACCTCTCAGATTTCAGCAGTTTCTCTAGTATTGTATGATATTCGATATCACAAAGTCCAATAGAACATGCTCACTACACACCTTCATTGCCCTTTTCTGTGTTAAGAGGTTAGGATCACATTTGTGGCCAAAAAAATACCCCTGGGTCTCACCTCATTCCTCTTCCTATTTCCCAGCACAGATGGGCAGGAACCTTTCTTGAAGGTTCCTTTGAAGTAGCCAGAACCTGAAGACATTCACATTGCCATGGCAACCCTAACATTATTGTGCTTTCTTATGGTCTTTCAGTGAATGTCTGTGGTACCTGCAGCACAGCTAGGATAACAGTCATGCTATTCATGGAAAAACATGTTGCCCAAGGCTCAGCAACAAGCCCTGGAAAGAGAGGAAGCCTGCATTTTCCTACATGAGCCAGACAATTCCATGCCCTTCCTAACCAAGCTCCTGCATGCCAACCCCTACCTCTCTCCATACAAGAGATCTCCTCTCTCTTGCTCTCATATCCCAGGAGCACTTGAAAACAACTTAGGCATTTCTTCAGTGGGATCAAAACCAGGATTGCAGCATTTTGTGAAGAAATGAAGTATTGACAGGTCAATGGATAAGAATTTCTGCAAATAATCTTATGCAATACTGTTGACAGGAATTTCAGCACACATATTCTCTGGAAGTTTGAAATATGAATGCAGATGATCTTTTCTATGGTCAAATATTATTCATGGATTCACAAATCTTGTGACATATCCCCTCTCCCCATTCACTGTACATATTTACACACTGGTCCTCGGCAAGATGAGGAGACATTCCCAAATTAGGGAAACAGATTTCTCCCAGGAAAATTACTTTTTTCAAGCACACCCTTAAGTGAAGTGAAAAGCAAGGTTGAGCACCTCCACTGGTAAATGTCTTTGGCCCAGCTCGTTTGAATTTCCTCAAGGAAAAGGCTAGAAGGAATGAAAAGAAAGAGACAGGTGTGAATATTTTTCAATTTTAAGGGATTTTTCTTCAGTTGAATGACTCCCTCGATTTACTTTTGTCCCAAAGAACAGAATATATATTTCCAACAAAGGTCTCCTTTTCCTAATAGTATTTGCATGCATGGTTCCCTTGAATATTTGTCCACTCATTGAGGAAATACAACTCTCTTTTTCCATAAATGGACAGTGATAAACCTTTGTCTCCTCATGAATTCCTAGACATTGGGATTTGAACTGCAGCAAAGTTTTCTGGCTGGATTGTTCTACAAAGTGATCTACAGAATTTGATAGAAATTATTTGGCTCTGTCTTGGATTGGTTCCCTGTAAAGCATATCACATAGTCAGGCCTGCAGAACATGCAGTCATCTACCTTAAAGAGTTTCTTGAGGTCATACCAACCCTCCAGTATCTCAAATTTTCCTCCTCTGTTCATTGAGGTAAAAACTAAATGGTTGGAAAAAAATCTCAGATTTAATTTGAAGTCTATTCTAAGAGTATTCAGCAAGCAGCTGTGGTGCCAGGAAAAAGTGCTTATCCAGAGACCTAGATTTCTTTAGAGTCAGTGCTCCTAAAGATGAGGCAACCCTAAGGAATGCAGAAGATTTAACCATCCATTAATAAGCTGGCAAGTTTACTGCATCAGTAAGTTCTACAACATCAAAATGCTCACCAGAACCTAAAATGCATTCTTCTCTGTTTTCAGTTTTTGAAGTTCAGGTTGAGCACATATTGGTACTTTATCACTACCTTTCAGCAACAGGGAAGTTCTCTGCCTTTCAGCAGGGAATGGCATGCTAAATATCACAGGCATTACTGTTGAGAAGGAGAAGCTTCCTGGTATTCACTGCAGTCTCTGCAAAAGAAGTGGGCTTCTACCACCTCAATATTGTCAAATCCAACTGCAACATCAGTTTGAAAACTGACAGTTGTAGACCAAACCCACCTTCATCTGGCCCTGGTGTACTCAGTTTGTTGTTCCTTGAATGTTTATAGATACCATTTATTAAAGACTGCTGTTTATTGACCCTGAATGCATAGAATATCTTCCACTGATATCATTCAGCAGTCACAATGGCTAGATAAAGCTTGGTTCCCGGTATCACTCAAGAACCAGGTTTGTTACTAATGAAGCATTTTTTCAAAGTTTTGTTAATTTGAGGAGATGTCTTAAGGTATGCTGTATAGGAATAGTTGAAACATAGTTTGTTCTGATTTTTAACACGGAAATGAGAATGAGGTGATTCTGATGTTAGTGCAGGGACTACACGTGAAAGCCTATTAAAAATAATCCTATTGAAGTAATGAAATGAGGGACTTTAGTTATGTGGAACAATTGATGTGGATTCAAGAATTCCTACAAGTAAGGACCTGGAATTTCTAAATGTTGTAGGATTGACTTTTCCTGCACCCTAAGTCCTATTAAATCTTTGTACATCCATTGTTTTCTCTGTTATTCAAGTTAAGATGTCATATGTATTGTATCATTGTTGTTGCATCATAACAGAGATTTTTTTTTTAAGAATTGTGATGTTGTGCTCCATCCTTTATTTCCATTGGCATCATTCATTGTCCCATATGCAAATTTGTACTTGTGTAAATTGAAGTGTTTGGGTGGCTGTATTCTGGTGAATGAAGCTCTTTCCCACCAGGTCATATGCCATAAGAGCTAAATCAGCATATGCTTAATGAGATATCCCTTCTCAGGTTCAGGGTAAAATCAGCAATGGGAGAGACCTTTATGTCCTCAGCAATTTCACTTGAGATCAGAAGCTATACTTGCTTACAGAATTATCTGGCATCTACATCTTGCTTCTTTCAAATATCACTTTGCAGCTGAAGAAAGTTCCTGGAATGTCTGGGGGACCACTCTCAAGGACAACTTCTTTAAAATCCCTTCAAAGAAGTTGGTTTCCTCTCCAACACCCTTCTGCATTTCTTGTACAAGATATAAACTTCATTCCTCCCTGTTTGAATATACAATGTCCAGCCTTTCTGACATTTCTATCTTTCAGACAGATGCATGTCAGTTTCGTGTGATGACCTGTAACCATGTGCTCATCTTGTCCTCATCAAGCACTTGTTTCATCCCTGAATTTCTCATGTTTGGAGGACACGGGCCGATAGTCAGCATCTTCAAGCTGCTTGTTAATGTGTCCTTGGAAATCTGAAGTCTTTGTTTACACAGGCTATAGAGAGTTCAAGAGAATTACATCTTAAGTGAAGAAACATTGTGAAAGCATTTCTGCCTGACAGGGTTAGTTAAAGGTCTACTTGGAAATTCATATAAGAAAATTTCTGAGTGCACCTTAACTGTAGATCAACATCAATGGTGGTGGCTCCTGGCATGTGGAGTGAACATAGAATGTCTCTCCAAGTTTGCCACATCTTCCTAGCCTCCATCCTAAATGTTTAGTGATGAAGTGCCTCCTCTCCACACTGGGGAGCTCGGTTGCTTCTCACTTCTACATAAAACTCCTAAATCCTAGGATCCAGTTCTCTCCTTTTGAGACAATCATGAAAAATGTGACATCACAGCAGAGTTGGTGTGTTGTTTCCCACTTCAAACTTCAGCTAATCCTCTGAGCTGCCCTCATGTTTCTTTTCTCTGAAATATCATGGCCATAATTGTGAGTGAATTCTAATACCCCAGACCAGTTTTCTGACAATGGACCCAGTGAATCCAGACCAGCATGGGTTTCTTTGTAGGATCATGGCCGTGGGGCCTGTTCTAGGCTTGGCAACCCAAATGTCCTCAGGAAACCCCTCACTTCTCCCTGCAACACTACAACCGGTGGGACCATTTTACTACAGGGTCTCTCCATTCCCAGAAAATCGTAGCGCCTGCTGTGCCACATAGAGCACATCGCCCCCTAGAGGACATGGACGGTATGGCAACCTGTCTGGTTTCAACAGGGTCCCTTTTGAGGATGAAGTCTGATGTATCAAAACCCAATGAGACATGCACACTACACACGCTGATTCTTCTCCTGAGTCAAGAGGTTAGAATCACATTGGTGGCTAAAACTCCTGAGACCCTCCTGCATCCTCTTCCCTCTTCCAAGCACAGCAGGGAAGGAGCTTATCTTGACAGTTCCTCCAAAGTTGCCAGAACCTGAAGAGATTCCAGTCGCCATGGCAAACCTGATGACATTGTGCTGTCACAAGGCCTTTCTGTGACTTCAGATGGCATGTGAACTGCAGCCAAGATAACAGCCAAGCCTTTCTTATAAACCCATGTTGCCCAAGTATCATCATCAGATCCTAAAAAGAGAAAATCTGCAGTCTCCTACATGAGTCAGAAAACCAAGCTCCTGCATAACAGTCCCTTCCACTCTACATAATGGAGCTCTCCTCTCTCTTTCTCTCATGTACCAGGAGGATTATGAAACAAGTTAGGCATTTCTTGGGTGGAATCAAAACAAGGATAGCAGCTTTTTATGGAAAAATGAAGGATTGACACTTCAATGGTTAGGACTTTCTGCAAATAATTTCAATTCAAAGAAAGTGGAGAGGAATTCCTGCAAACAAAATTTCTGGATGCTGGAAAACTAAATGTCAATGATTTTTCCTTAGCAAATATTATTCATGGATTTGCAGATCTTGTGAGACATCCTCTTTTCCCATTCCCTATACATATTTACACACTGTGCCAAACTGTGAAGCTGAGACATTCCCTAATTATAGAAACAAACTTTCCCAGGAAAACCAAAGTTTTCAAGCTCCCATAAAACTTAGGTAAGAAACAAAATCCTGCACCTCAACTGCAGTGTGCATTTGGCCTGGATGGTGATAATTTACTCAAGGAATTGGTCAGTAGGAATGAAAAGAAAAAGACAGGCAGAGCATTTTGTGATGGTAAGGCTTTGGTGTTCAGGTGTGATAGATTCCCTCAATTTCCTTTTGTCCCAAAGACCAGAACATATCATATGTCCTTAAAAGGCCTACTTCTTCTACTGCCACCTGCATCCATGGTCTCCTCATATAATTATCTGCTCATTGAGAGCTAAAATTCTCCTTTTCCTTAAAGGGAAAGGGATAAAACTTTGCCACCTCATGACTTCCTAGACATTGAAATTTAACCAGTAACAAAGATTTCTGGCTGGAATGTTCTCCAAAGAGATCTACAAAATTTGTTAGAAATTATTTGTGTCTGCCCCAGCATGGTTTTTCTGCAAGGCATATCACATAGTCTGGCCTGCAGAACACACAATTATTTACTTTAAGGAGCCTCTTCAGATCATGCCAACCCTTCAACGTCTCAACCTCCCCTTCTCTGTTCTATCAAGTGAACACAAAATTGTAGGATAAGTGTCTGATTTAATTGGAAGCCAAATCTAAAGAGAGTGTTCAGCAAGCAGCTGTGATGACAGGACAAACTGATTCCCCAAGGATCTAAATTTCTTAAGATTAGGTGTTCTTGAAGATGAGGCATCTCTCAGGAATGCAGAGGTGGTAAGCTTCTCATTAATGTGCTGGCAAGTGTATTCCATCAGCAAGGTCTACAAAATGAAAATGCCCACCAGGCACTAAAGTGGATTTTTCTCCACTTTCAGCCTTTTGAAGTTTAAGTTGAACACTTATAGGGACTTCATTATTGCCTTTCAGCAGGATATGATCTTTCAAATATCACTGGCACTAGTATTTGTGAAGGATAATCTTTCAGGGGTGCACTAAAGTCTCTGAAAAGGAATTGGGCTTCTACATCTCAACATTGTCCAACAGAATCATAATACCAACTTGAGAACTGAGAGATGTAGAAAAAGCACAGTCCCATGTGGTCGAGATTGTACTCAGCTTGTTGTTTTTTACATTTCTATACTCAGCATTTACTAAATACCTGTATGAAATGCCACTGAATGCATAATTTAACTTCCATTGGTAATATTCAGCCACAGGGGCTATGTAAAGCCCAGTTTCTGTGTATCACATGAGAACCAGTTTCATTATTAATGAGGCATTTTTACAGACTTTTGTTAATTGTGATGGATGCCTGAAGAGATGGTGTGTAGGGATGGGTGAATGATGGTATGTTCTGATTTTTAACAAGGAAATGAGAATGATTTCATTCTGTTGATAGTGCAGGGATGACTTAAGAAAGCATATTTAAAATAACCTTATTGAAGAAATGAAATGAGACATTAATTATATGGCACAATTGGTGTTGATGCTGGCAATTCCTAAAAATTAAGGCTTGAAATTTCAAAATGCTGTAGGATTTCCTGTTTCTGTATCTGCCATCCTATCACATCTTTCATACTTACATTTCCTTCTCTATTTTTCAAGTTACGATTTTGCATATATTGTGTATTCGTTGTTGCATCATAGCAGAAATGTCTTTTTTTCTAGAAATGGGATGCTGTGCGGCACACTTTATTATTTAAGATGCATCATTCAGTGGCCCATTTGCAAATCTGTATTTGTGTAAATTGAAGGGCCAGGTGCATGTGCTGTAGTGAAGGAAGGCTGTTTCTACCAGGTCAGATGGCAGAAAAGATAAATCTGCATATGCTTAATGAGGGATTCCTTGTAAGCTATAGGAAGGAGTCAGCAATGGGAAAGGTCCTTTAGGTCTCAGCAATTACACTTGTGTTCAGTAACTATCAGGCTTACAGAGTGATCTGGCCCCTACTTCTACCTGTATTTGCATTGCACTTTACAGCTGAAGAAAGTTCCTGGAATGTTTGGCAAGACGACTTACAATCGCAACCTCTTCTAGAGTACCCTCACAGATTTTGGCTTCCTCTCCAACACCCTTCTGCATTTAGTGCACACAGCATTTCTATCGTTCCTCTCTGTTCAAATTTTGCCTAATGCCCTGTATAAATGTGCTAATCCTGTGCTCATCAGGCACTTGGTTCATCACTCAATTTCATGTTTTTGGAGGATCATTGTTCCATTGTGTGTGATACTGAACTGTAATAGGCAAATTCAATGTGTTGGTTACAGTGTCCTTGGAAATGGGCAGAGAGTTTTTGTTCAGATATGGGATAGGGAGGTCAAGAGAATTTCACCTTATGTGAAGTTACATAAAGAAAATATTTCTTTACAAAAGGGTAAGTTAAAGGGCCCCTTTGAAAATCATAGCAAGAGTATTTATAAGTGCACCATAATTGTAATGTATCAACAGAGATGCTGGGGCCTGACCAGTGCAGTGAGCATGCACTAGTTTCTAGTTTGCTAGTTTGCCAGCAACTTGCTATCCTTCATCCTAAATGTTTAGTGATGAACTCTCTCCTCTCCGCATTGTGGAGTTCAACTGATCCTTGCATGTACCTTAAATCCCAGATTCCATCTGTCTCCTGTTGGACATTATTGAAAAGATGCTGCAAGGAGTTGGTGTGATGTTTTCCAGTTCATACTTCACCTATTCTACCAAGATGCCCCTCATACTCCTCCGCTCTAATATGTCATTGATCCGCCATCATTGCGAGTGACTGCTAAGGCCCTAAGCCAGTTAGTTTCCCTAATCAGCAATTTACCCTGTGTGTCCAGACCAGGAAGAATGTCTTTGTAGAACCATGGCCCTGTGTCCTGGGCTAGGAATGGTGATCCAAGCATCCTCAGGCACTACCGCATCACTCCCTGGTTTACAACACCTGGATGGGACCAATTGTCTGCAGGAGGTTCCCCATTGCCAGGAAAGCATGATACCTCCTGTGGCCAAGCGAGCACATTGGACCCTTGAGCACATGAACAGTATGGCAGCCTGTCAGGCCTCAGCAGGTTCCCTTATCTTGGATGGAGTCAGATATGTCAAAGGCGGAGGGACCCAATCACAACACATGTTGATTCCTCTTCTCCTGTCCTAAGAGGTTCAAATCACTTTTTTGGCAAACAAACAACCCCTGGATCTTACCTGCTTCCTCTTCACTCCTACCATCATAACTGGGCCAGCACTTGACTTGAAGATTCCTCCACAGCAGCCAGAAACTGAAGGGGTTCCAGTGGTCATGGCAACCATGATGCCATTGTGCTCTCAGATGGCCTTTCTGCGACTGATGGTGGTATGTACAGAACACTCAGGATGATGGTCAAAACATTCATGGAAGCCAAAGTTGTCCAAGGCACAGCATCATGGACTGGGGAGAGAAAAAACTTGCATTCACCTACATGAACCAGGAAATTCCATGCCCATCATAAACAAACTCTGAGTTTCAGCTCCTTCCACTCCACATACTGTAGATTGCTTTTATTTTTTTCTCATGTCCCCAAAGCACTGGTAAACAAGCTATGCCTTACTTGAGTAGGATCAGAACCAGAGTAGCAGCATTTTTCAGACAATTGAAGGACTGACAGTTCAATGAACCAGACTACTGGATGATTGAAACCCGAATGGGGATTATTTACCTCTGAGCAAATATTTTTCATGAGTTCATAGATCCTGTGATCAATTTTTTATTCCCATTCCCTACACGTACTTACAGACTGTGCCTCATGAAGTTGCTGAAACTTTACCCTATTCATAGAAAGAGACTTTGCTCAGCAAGTCCACATTTCCAAGCATGCACATACCTGAGGTGAAAACAAAGATCTAGCATCTCCACTGGGATAGGCATTTGACCCTGATGTTTAGATTTTCCTCCCAGAAAAACCCAGGAGGAATGAAAACAATGAGACAGGTGTGAGCAGTTTAGGATTGTAAGGGCTTTGTTTTCAGGTCTGAAAAGTTAAATTTCCTGTGATCCAAAATATCAGACCATATAATCTCCTAAAAATGCCCACTTTTCCTTCTGCCACACTACTCCATGTTCCCTCAGATAATTGTCTGTGCATTGAGAAACAACAACACTCTTTTTCATTAAAGATACAGGGATAAATTTTCTTTCTTCCTAACTCCATAGACATTGGGATTTGACTTGCAACAAAGGATGCTGTCTGGATTGCTTTTCCCAAGCAATCTACACAATTTTATAAAAATTATTTGGCTCTGCCTTGGGGTGATTTGACTGCAAAACATATCCCATAGTCAGGATTGCAGAACGTGCAGTCATCTACCTTATAGAGCTTTTTCAGATTGTAACAACCCTCCAGTGTCTCAAAATTTCCTCCTCTGTTCAATTAAGTGAACACAAAACTATGGGATAAGGATCATATTTCATTGGAAGCAAATTCTTGGAAGAGTGCTCAGCAATCATCTTTGTGCCAGCCAAGAGTGCTTCCCCAGGAACCTGAATTTCTTAAGAGGCAATATTTCTGAAGATGAGACTACTCTGAGGAACATAGATGAAATAAAGGTCTCATTAATATACTGGCAATTGGATTGATTGAGCAAGTCGTACAAGGTCAAAATATGCACCAGGGTCTAAAATTGTTTTCCATTTTCACATTTTGAAGTTCAGGTTTAGTACATAATGGGACTACATTGTTGCCTTACATTGAAAATGAGTATTCAAAATATCACCTTCACTGGGGTTTGTGAAGGAGAAACTTCCTGAGGTTCACTTCAGTCTCTGCCAAAGAAGTGGACAACGACAGAGAAGTCAATGCTTTCCAACACAACCACATTATCAACCTGAAAACAGAGAGATGGAGACAATACAAAGCATCGCATGGCCCTTGACATACTCCGTTATTTGTGCATTGCATTTCTACACACATCATTTATTAAAGACGTGTGAATTGGCACTGAATACATGAATTAACTTCTCCTCATGCCATTCAGGAGCCACAGTCATCATGTAAAGTCTGGATTCCCTTTATCATGTGAGGCCCAGATTTATTCTTTTCTCCTCAGGCCTTGTTTCATCCCTCAGGTTCATGCTCTTGCAGAGTTTGTGACATTGACCTGTATTCTTCACCTTGCAGCTGCTGGTTAAGGGGACCTTGGAAATCTATCAGAGGGCTTACTCAGACAGGCCATAGGCAGTTCAAGAGAATTACGCCTTAAGTGAAGTCACATTGTGAATGTGTTTCTGCAACACTGGGTGAGGGGAAGGCACACTTAGAGAATAATACCAAGACATTTTCTGAGTGCACCATAATTGTAAGGCAATATAAGAGGTGGTAGAGCATGGCCCATAGTGTGAGCCTTGAATGTCTCTCCTCAATTGCCAGCAACATGCTAGGCTGCTTCCTAAATGATTATTGTTTACCTCGATCCTCTAAAAAATGGGGAGATCTGTATCTCCTTTTTTCTCTTTTGAACTCCCCTATCCCAGCTTCTGACTGTCTCCTGTTGACAATTCATGGAAATGTTTGGCATCACAATGGACTTGATGTGACTTTTTTCCAGTTCATGCCTCACCTACAACTCTGATCTGCATGTGTACTCCTCTGCTCAGATATGTCATTTATCAGCAAACATTGCAAGTGGGTGCTAAGGCCCCAGAACAATTTACTGACTCAGCAATATACAGAGTTATTCCAGAGAAGCACAAGTGTCTTCATGGGAATCTGACCATGTGGCTTGGGCTAGGCTTGGTGACTCACACATCCTCGGGCACTCTCACATTGCTCCCTGGTCCACTACACATGATAGGGACCATTTATCTGTCACAGGTTCCCCATTCCCAGGATATTATAATGCCCCCTGTCACCAAGTGAGCATATCAGTCCCTCTTGGACACGGATGGTATGACAACCTGCTAGGATTCAGCAGACTCCCTTACTTTGGATGGAATCAGATGTCTCAAAGCCAGAGGGGCCGCACACATAAAACATGCTTATTCATCTTCTTCTGTCCTAAGAGATTATGATTACTTTTGTGGCAAGGAAAATAACACTGGGACTTAACTGCTTCCTCTTCACTCCTACCTGCACAGTATATCCAGCCATTTCCCTGAAGGTAACTCTGCAGCAGCCAGGACCTGAAGAGTCTGATTGCCATGGCAACCATTATGACATTGTGCTGTCATATGGCTTTTCTGTGAATGAAGGCAGTATGTAGAGTGTAGCTAGGATGACAGCCAAGTCATGCATGGAAACCCAAGTTGCCCAAGACCAAGCAGCAAGTCCTGGGGATAGAAAAAATCCTGCATTCTCCTGCATGAAACAGAAAATTCCACACCCTTCCAAACCAAACTCCGGTATGCTAGTCCACCCACTCTACAAAGTGTAGCTCTCCTCTTTTTTGTTCTCATGTGCCAGAAGAACTAGTAAAAAAATTATGCATTTCTGGATAGGGATAAAACCAGAGTAGCTACATTTTGTTGAGAAATGAATGAATGACAGCTCAATGGACAGAATATTCTGCAAAAATTCTCACTGAAAAGAATGTTGAGAGGAACTTATGCACACTTTAAAACTGGAGGTTTGCAAAGTGAATGTGGAATATTTATCTCTGAACAACATTATTCATGTATTCATAGATTCTGTGATCCATCACCTCTTCCCATTCCCAATGCGAATTTACAGATTGTGCCTTGTGAAGATGGTGAGACATTCCCTTATTCAAATGAACAGCTTTTATCCAGGGCATCCACATTTTACAATCACCCACATACCAGAAGAGAAAAATCATGCTCCATCATCTTCACTCAGATCCCCTTTTGTACCCCTGGTTTGATGTTCCTCAAGGAAAAACCCTGGAGGAATAAAACAAAGAGATTGGCATGAGAAGTTGGGATTACAAGAGTTTGGTATTCAGATGTGAAAGATTCCCTCAATTTCCTGTGGTCCAAAAAACAGAGTATATAACAGTTTCTACAAATGCCTAATTCTCCTACTGCCACATGACTCCATGTTTCCCTCAATTAATTGTCTTCTCATTGAGCAGCTGCAACACTCTTAATACTTGAAAGGACAGCAATAATATTTCCTTATTTCTACCTAGCCAGTGGAATTTGACCTGCAAAAAAGGATGCTTGATGGATTGTTTATGAAATCGATCTACATAATTTAATAGAAATTATTTGCCTGTGCCTTGGGGTGG
>JAJEJO010023753.1:0-29311 GCA_020662805.1 Glaucomys volans | reverse complement strand
CCCCCAGGCACCTTGGCACAGACAGTGTCTGGGGGCCCTCACTTCCAGAACACCTGATTTCTGGGGACTGCCTTTCTCTATTCAGGAACATTGGATTGGGGACAGGGGACAGAAGTGAACCTCAACTCCAACTATGAACTGGGCATTCTGGCTATCTGGAGTTGTACATTCTTGATTACCTGTTGTGTGACTTGGGCAACTGACTTAACCTCCCAGTTTCCCAGGCCATAAAATAGGGATTTTTTAAAAAGTCAACTTCTCAGAATGCTTCATGGGGTTCCTGAGCAGCTTTGAACAAAGAATGCATCATCTTAAATCATCCTGGGCAGGGCTGGCTCCCCCAAAAGATCAGACCTGTGTATAGCAGCCCTACTGCTCTTTTTAAAGAACAAAATACAGAAGTAGCAGTCTCTGGTGAGGGAAAGGAAGAATCTTGTCTCTCACTGGTAGCATCTTTCTCAGAACAGGAAGGCGAGGAATGAATGGGTGGGAGGGGGCAGGATCCAGAGGCCAGGGCACTACATTCAGTGAGTTCACACATTGTGGACAAAAACAAATCTTGGCAATAGACAAGTACTCTCTAGGTAGTCCCCTTTAGCAAAGGGATGAATAGAGGAGGGAGCAGGAGAAACTGACTAGGCCCAGCTGATCTGGGGAGCTGGAAGGCACAAGGGATCATAGCTTCCTTCCTTTGAGAGCAGGTACTTCTGGCCGCATCCAGACTTCACATGCAATTGCATGCCTGTGAAAGATGGAGCTTACCTTGTCTGCTGCACATGGGCGTACACCTGCAATTTGCATCAGTAAAGGATGGTCCCAGCCCAGGTACTGAGTCAGCTTTGTGCTGAGAAATGATTAGCCAGCATGGGAAAGGAAGAACAAGCTTTAACAGAGGAATCTTGGGCACCCGGGCATTGGACTGGCTCCAGGGGTACACTGAAGATAACACTGTGAGGACCTCAGAAACACAGTGCTGCAGACACAATCTGCACCCCTTATCTAGTGCCTGAGAAGTATCAAATGGTCTATAAAAAAACCTATTTAAAATTTTTTTATTTGTTCTTTTTAGTTCTGCATGACAGCAGTTTGTATTTTGGCATATTATACATACATGGATGAAGAGACTTCTAATCCTTTTGTTTTTATTTCACTTTAGATAAATTGAAGAAGCAGTTTTTTACACCCAAAGTTCTTCAGGACTACAGAAAACTCAAGAACACAGCTGAGCAGTTCTTGTCCTGGAGTGGCTACTCTGAAGTGAACCTCAGCAAACTCTTCGCTGATTGTGCTGTGAAGTCCTAAGGGAATCCATGAATGAATGAGGAGGGCTAGTTGTAGAATCCCAGCTTCCTGAGCACCTCTACTCTGGCCCTAACTATTTCTCCAGTATCTTGCTTTTCCCTTAGGGACTGCATGTCATGTTCATGTGGATGTGGACTAGAAGGGGGAGATTTGCAAAAATAATTCATCTATCATGCATCAGAGAAGATCCAGTCTTCATATTATGGTATACCACTGAACTCTTCCCCATGTCCCTAAAGACCTAGCATATTGGGGACTGGGTTTCTGGGAGAAGAAAATTGCTACTTATTTGAAAGTGGCTGAAATGTAAGTGACCCTGGACTTTGCCCTAGGGCTCTAGCAGAGGTGTTCCCCAAAAGAGGATTCTGCAGCCCAGCAGGAGCAGTAACATTTTGCCTTTTCACATGCCAATTAAACCCAGTCTAAATTCAGATGATTCCTCAGCCACTTGCTACAGGAGTGGCTGTCTTTTTTAGTCTTATCTTTCAGATAGGTAGTGGATGGCAGGGGAGATATAGATCCTTGCACTCAAAAATAAAAACAGAATTAATTTGTTATTGAATTGCTCCAAAGTCCAACACACACACACACACACACACACACACACACTCCCCCCCTCTCTGAACAGGTGTTTTACATTCAACTTCCCCCCTTTAAATAGAAAGTTCAGTTAAAAGTTTATACAACAGGAAAGCACAATATAGGACATCAAGGGCCTGGGGATGTAGTCCAATGGTAGAGTGCGCTTGCCTAATGTGCATGAGGGCCTGGGGTTCTATCTTTAGCACTGCAAAAAGAAAGTGTAGAGTTTGGGATGAGGATCAATATGTTGCATTTGAAAAATGGGAGAATGGTTAATTGGCCCGGGTACTTGCTATTTTCCTCATTTCTTCAGAATGGTGCCTGCTTTGCTGCAGCAAAAAGTATTTCAATATGTCAAACTTTTCTTACATTATTGGTAAGATTATACTAACAAAATATATTTCCCCTTGTATAACTATGCTGTGTTTTTAAAAATGTTTACCTATGTGTTTTTATAAAGGAAAAGTATGTTGTGCTTTATACTAAATAAAGTTTATACTAATAAGCTTTATACTAATAAAGTTTTTCTAAAGGGAAAGCAGTTGCAGTGGATTCTTATTGGGCAGCTTGTTGACTAGAGGGACAGCAAGGAGTACTGTTTGACTGAAGGTTACCCCCTCCCCAAACCTCAACCCACTTTTTTTCATTGCCACCAAGATTAGAACCCAGCTCAGAAATGATTGCAAATAGCAAGGCCTTTGAATGTTCTGAGTTTTGGCATTCAGGAGAATTTCTGTGGACTTTGGTCCTTTAAGAGATGAAATGGGAGCTCTGGGGGTATAGTTCAGTGGTAGAGTGCTTGCCTAGCATGTGGGAAGCCCTGGGTACCATCCCCAGCACCAATAAAAAGGAAGTGAAGTATAGGGGCTGGGGAGAGCAGTGCTTAGCATACAAAAGGTCCTGGTATGATCCCCAGAACCAAAGAGAGAGAGAGAGAGAGAGACATAGCGAATTAATGGTTTCTAATGTGACTTTGTGGACTTGGACAACCAAAGGGAGCTAAGCCAAGAGCTCAGTGGTGTCTCTTGAAGAACAAAGCTCATGCTCCGGGGAATATTTGTTAAGTAGTGGAGAGGAAGCCACCATTCAATCTGGCTTTGCCTTCTCTTTTCGCTCCCTCCCTTCTCCCCTCAGGCTCTGACCTATCTCCTCTCTTGCTCTTACAGTCAAGTTCCGAGTAGAAACACTGTGGGTTCAGGGTGCTGTTGATTAACTAACTGGTATTGAAAGCTCTGCAGCCAGTTACAAGTTGGAGGAAACTGAGGGACTGATGTGGTTTTATTGCTCCTTTGGCAATTCTGATAATTGCCATTACATAAGCTTATTGAGATGGTTCTCCTGTGGGTGCTTCTGGCGCCACTCCCCCACTTGACTTTCTGAAGAGAAGGCATATTTTCCTTAATTTCTGGGTCCTGGGATTATGTTAATTAGAATTATCCTGAACTTGGTTATCCAGAAACTCCAAAAGACTCAAATAATGTCTCACTGGTTTATTTCTTGTCTCTGCCTTTAGATTGTAATCACTATGAAGGCAGGGACTACTTCTATAGAAGATCTATAGAAAATCAAACACTTCTAAGTACAGTCCCCCAAAAGAGGTACCTTAGGATTCCAGAATTTTATGGAAAGTTGAAACTGTAACTTTAAGAATTCCAGTGGATCTCTGTTGGAAGATTGGAATATCACGTACTCACTTTTCTCTGAGAAAGGTTGCTACTCCTTGATTTGCCTTGGTTGATAGCACACTGGGTAGAATTGGTGCGGAAATACTGCCCACTTCTTTTAAGGTGAGAGAGCCGCCTACCCATCTGTCTCCATGGGGCTCTCTGGCACAGGTCTTAAATGCTAAAAGAGAATGAATGGAGCAAGCTAGATTCACACTACATGGGGGTCAGGGCTGTCTAAAGGGGGCAGCAGTAAGAGAAGCCAGGAACCTGAATATTCCATAAAGTTTCTTGATTCCTAAACCTTCACAATTGATATTTTACTACAAAATGTGAAACTCTGTGTGGGCTAAGATTTCCCTGAGCCAGCTGGAAAATGGTACTCTAAAAGGACCCTGCTGTGTTTAGAACCCCATGCCCCTGAAAAGGACACCTTTTCTATTTAACTTAATTTGGGAACTAGGATCGAACCTACAGCAGATCCTTGTACACAAGCTTGTCTTGGGTGCAGTTTGCTAACCCTCGACTTTCCTTCATATGAAGGTGATAGAGGAGGCCAGAAGTTGAAAATACTGTAAGATTTTAATTTGCCTGAAAAATAGGTGGAGTTAATTTCATGCCCAGGATATAGGGGCTAATTGAAGTTTGCAGATTGGAGTTCAGATGTTGAAAGGGAATGAATTCACTGTCCCTCACCACCATCCCTTTCTCCAATCCTTGTTACTTCTTAAAGCCAACAAACACACACACACACACACCTTGAGACACTTTTTAAAACATCATTTAGAGAGAATTTGACAGAAGATGCAAAAACAAGGAAACTCCAAAAGCAGCTTTCCCTATCTTTGTCAGGGTTATATGAAATACATCAAGCCTCAGACCCTCTTGTCAAGATCGTCGGCCCCTCAATTCCATGCTATTTGATGCTGCCATTCCAAATTTAAAGCTGCTTCCCTCTCTTTTCCTCTCTCCTTTCCTCTCTTTTCCTCTCTCCTCTCCTCTCTTCTCTTCTTCTTCCTCTTCTCTCTCTCTCTCTCTCTCCCCTCACCTAAATATTTCTTAATTGAATGGTTTGTGGTAGAGCTTCCTTATAGCAGTTTAATAGATTAACTCATCTGAGCCAGCCTCAAATTTCAGATTAAAATTCCTTCATCCCGAAGGCAGCATTATCAGGTTGTTGGAGGCTGTTTTCAAACCTTGGTTTTGAATAGCAGCGGCTCTGCATTAATTTAACCACTAAGCTAATAAGTAGGTTTCGTTTTGTTATGCTAAGCTTTATTGCTTTTCTTTTGATCAGAATGGTGTTGTTGAGCAAAGCAGCAGACAAGGCATTCTTTGATGAGGGAATTAGCGCTCCATTCTTCCTCTATTATTCATAGCGCAGTGGAATATGTAAGTACCTGAGGGTGTCAAAGGAGCGCAGGTTCTATTGCAAAGTGCTCGCCTTGTTTCTCTCAATAGCTGACTATGAGATGATAAACCGCTTAATACACTGTGCTAATTGGATGAGAGCAAAAAGAGATGGGAATTAAGGCGAGGCAAAAGGAGAAAGTGCAACCAGCCTTCAATTCACTCTTTCACCACTTTAACAGCACCAAAGGAGGCACAAGCTTTCTATAAGCAGACTAGAGGTTTTGTGCAGAGATAAAATGAACGTGTTAGTGGATTCAAGTAATACACTAATTATTGCACAGTATAAATACCACTACTGGTTTTATAACAGGGAGGTAAACTTCTTTTGAGAGGGTTATAGGATTGCTTGGCAGTGGTGTAGAACCTAATAAGGGCCCAGAGTAATAACCCCCTGGATTAACAAAATTGCTGCTTGTAGAAGTATGATTCAGGCTTTTACGAAGATTTCCGGAGAATGAATAAAAATGACTGAATGACATTTCTTAATGTATAACTGGTAATCACTCCCTTTTCTTTAAAGGAAAAAAATGTATACTTCAAACTGGACTGTTAATAACGTCCAGGGACAACACGACTTTTTCCTTTGAAAAATGCTTTTTTTGCGCGCCCCCCCCCATCAGGTAGCGGGTTTTCTTCTCCCCGCCCCCCAGCCAGGCTGCCACTGTCAGTTAAATATGCAGTTGCTCTGGGGAACTCTGTGTTCTAAAATACCATTTTAGGCTCCATTTAAGACCCCCTTCATTCAGACACACTCACTTTTGTGTATACACATACACACATGCTCACGTACATTTTTTTTCCCTCTAAAAGCAAGTTGGGCTAACCCATGTATAATTTCCTCTCCTCTAACATCAGCCCTTTTTTTTTTTTCCATTCTAGTAAGATCTCCACACTCAAAATCATACTAAACAGAGAACTACAGGTGCTTTGACTCTTGGTATTATAAATCAAATGCAACAATAATGAATGTCTGCCCCAATCAGGAGGGGGAGAAAGAAAAAAGAAAGGGAAGTTGACTGGGGGTCAATACCAGTAACTTTAGGTTAAGATTGACTTTCTCTTCCACAATCACTCTTCCTAATTCATTCTCTTGCTAACTTCATCACCACACATCTAAGATGTCTGCCCTCACCACTGCCTATGGCCCAGGCCATGGGTAGTTGGTGACTGAAGAACACTTTTGCTAATATGCCAAATGCTCCCTTCTGCCTGTTGGGCCTCCTCCAGATCTGGCTAACCTGTCTGAAAATGTAGCAAATTAACTTACCCTTTCCCCTCAACCTTCCCACAGAGGTCCCAACAGGGCTTCCAATCACCCTTTGCCCCAAGATACTGTGGGGGTGGCAAAGGAAAAGCAGGTGTTGTGCCATTCTGCCCTGGGCATGATAGGAGACAGTCATGCCATGAACAAGACTCTCCTGAACACCCCAGGGCTCCACATGTCCTTCTCCATGGTGGAAGAGGTTTGCTTAAGGTTGGGGGGGTCAGCCGCTCCCAGCATTGTGACTGAGTTCCCAGATATTGGGGCCAAATTGGGTTGCCATTCATTAATAATGCTCACAATAAGATTAAATCATTCTGGAAAATCTCATAAAATCCCCCTAAGTACGCTCCAGTGGCTCTTTCCAATCCCCATCATTCAGCACTTGGGGAGGTTTGGAAGGAGAAGAAAATTGGTTTCTTTGCTTTTAATGCTGCTTTGAAAAGATACTCAGAGTTTGTCATGCGTGACATGTCACATGTTTAATGTGGACTTGCTGGAAGTCAGGGGGTCTTTAGCGTGTGATATTTATGGGGAATATTAAGTGCAGAATGAGGTCCCTCCAGCTGGGGAAAGTTGAAAGAATAGGAGGCCCGGGACCCAGCTTGTTTGCGGCATCAGAATGACATAGGATTAAGAGTTTGTAAAACAAGGCGAGGGGTTCTCATTGGCCAGTAATAAATGTAATCCTTGGAGGTAATTTCACGCAATTTGCTTCTGCTCCATGGAAGGGTCAAATGAGAAAAAATGACTTAAAAAAGGGTTCATTAACAGGAAGAATGGTACTGTTTCTCGTATACCATCCAACTGGCAGCCTGGAAGGGAAAAAAAAGAAGCCTTACTAAACAAAAAGCCAAAATCGACGGAAAATTGATATTGACCACCAATAAATAAATAAATAAATAAATAACCCCTTCCCTCAGGCTTCTCTTGCACTCCCCTGTCTCCTCCCCAAACTCTCCAGCAGCCTCCCCACCCTAGGAAAGCAGCTCGCCCTAGGTGGGGGAGTCTGTAGAATCTGAAGGTTTGAGACTCTCAGGCCTGGAGGAATGCCCTAGAAAGTTCCCACCCGTCCTTAATAAACCTGGAAAAGAAGTGTGCGGTGGGAATGGTAGGTGACGGCCCCTTCCCATGCCCTAGGCCGGCCACCTGCCTGCGAGCGCCGCCCTGGCGAGTCCCCAGCTAGGCCATCGTATGGGGCGGGGGGGGGGGGGGGGGGGGCACAGGAAATCCAAACTCCCAGAAGCAGTTTCAGGCGGTCGAGCCCGGTCCACGCGCTCCCGGAGCAGAGCCTCCAGACATCTGGACCAGTTGGCCTTACGAACTATGCGCGGGCCAGAGCACCAAGCTTCTGGGCGGGCTGACCACCTCCCAAAAGGGCATTGACCTCTGCCCGACACTGTACCTTTCCCTTGGCGGGTACACTCGGGCCCCAGGCCGCCAGAGGACCCTGCCCGCCTCCTTCCTGGGCGCGCAAAGAGCCCGACCAGCCCGGTCTAAGAGACGCGCCCGCGCCCCCCGCGGTGACCAACTGGTCCGTGGCGTGGCGGGGCGGCTGCCCAGCTCCTCGGAGAACCGCGGTAGTCACGCCGCAGCAGCACCCCCCTCCACCCGCCTGCCCCTCTTCCCAAAGGTCCGGTGCGCTAATTACTGCAAATTGAAACTAATTAAGCTTCTCTTCCCTTTCCCATCACCCTGGGAGCATTGGCGAGACCCAGCCCCCGCGGGCGGGCTTCCACCGAGCGGTCACCCGAAGGGGCGCAGGCAGGGCCCGGGGGAGGGGGAAGCTTTGGTTCCCGCCGCGGGGAGGGGTGCGCCAAGCGGGTTAAGAATCGCAAATCTGTTTGGGTCTCCTCACGAAACCAGAGTTGTTTAGATTTTTAAAAATGTATACATTTCCCAATGCCTGGATAAGTGATGTAATGACATTTGTCGAGTTAAGATCTGCCACTTGGATACCCCTCGCTGCCTTTCCATCACCGTTCTTGCAATCGCGTGCTATCCTCTCTCTCTCTCTCTCTCTCTCTCTCTCTCTCTCTCTCTCTCTCCCCTCCCTCTCTCCCTCCTCCCTGAGGATACCGTGGAGCCCGCCCCCTCGGAAGCCAGCGCTGTGGCTTCTAGCTCTCGCCATTACCTGTCATCTCTCTCGGACGGCGCACTTCCTTGCTACGTGGCACTTTCCACGAACAGCTTCCTTAGCCTTCCGATCCAAGACTCTCCCTCACTTCAAATTTCTGACTCCACCGTGAACAACGCCTACTATACACCCACTTACCTTCAAACCCACCCCACCTCCGTGGTCTAGGACACCCCAGTTCCAGCGATGACACGACCAGGGAAGTTGAGATGCGCGTGGAGAGCACAGCGGCAGCGTCCTTAACCTTTGTAGGAGACCCGATCCCTTGGAGGACTGAATTCAAACCAGGGGCCTCTGCTAGGAAAATGCAAAATCCAGGAGGTGTCAGGGCTCCAGAGCCCACCCCTGGCCCCCACCAGGGGCCCTTCTACTGTCCCCTCATCGCCTTCATACAGCATTCACACTTCCTTTTGTTAAACATATATTTTTTTTTATTTTGAGCGTGACACTTCTCCACTAGATAGCAAGGAAAAGTGATAACAATTACACATTACACAAAAGTACTGTACCATTGCCTTTATCTTGAAGGTTTCAGAAGCCTCTACAGTTAATAAGTTAAATAAAGGGCTTGAGTACATAAATATTTGTCTAGGAACCCTACCGTATCTACAACACAGTAAGAATCTACAGGAGGACAAACTTTTACCATACCACGCTGAGTGCAATTGCGTTATAACATTTCAAATATACAAAGCTCTGTTCTTTTTTTTAATAACAATGGTATGTACAGAATCAATAATCACAGTTTGGTGACTTCAACAGTCCATATTCTAGCAGAGTATTTCCCTTTGGTTTGATATAAAAACCTTGGTTGGTGTATGATAAAGAAGAGAACAAGAACAAGACGCTCCTTTCCTTTAAGTGCACTGTTAACTATCTTACAGACTCGCATTCGCTTCCCTGACCCTGGCTTCACGCCGGGCCGCTGGGGAGATCAACTTAGAGCGCCAAAATGCTATCAAAAAAAAAAAAAAGCTAAGTGGGTAAGTGGGGTGTCAGGAAGAAGAGGTTGGGCTTTTTAACATTTTAACTTCAATACCAGGCGTCTTGGGGAGAAAACCTCCCCGATATTTTCAGTAAAGAATGGGAGAGAGTGGACGTTCGAGTTGGAGCGAGGTTGGCAGTGGCAGGGGCAGGGGCGGGTGGACAGCCAGCCGAGGGGGTGCCACGTCTGTAAGCGCCAAGGGCTGCCTTGCCCGCGTCCAGGCTGCTGCGAAAGCGGCTGCGCTCTCTCAGTGCCGTCTCGGGAGTGTGCTGGTCCTCTGTTTCCATTTGGTCTTGAGTGGTGCTGAGTGAGGTGACCTTTCGGGGCGCGCCTGGGGGCGCGAGAGTGGAGGGCAGCCTTTAGCACACCTCCTTGCCCGTGCTGGTGCCCGGCAGGATGTTGAGCTGCGTGAGCTGCGCGGCGTGCTCCTTGGCCTTGAGCCTCAGCGCCGCTATGCTAGAGGCGCGTCTGTCTGCAGCTGCAGTGGCCGGGTCGGCCAGCGCGCCTGACGCCACCGCGCCCTCCACGGCCGGTGTGGGCTGTCTCAGGAGCGCGGCCGCAGTCGATGCGCTGGTCAGGGGGGCCATGGTGGAAAAGAGCCTGCAGGGAGAGCAAACAGCGCGGTCAGGGCCTCGGGAGTTGAGCGCAGCGCCTGGAAAGGCGTTTTCCGTCGCCTCTCACCAGCACAGCAGAGGGGCGCTGAAGGCGCAGAGGGGCACGGCCTCAGGGGTGCTACAACTCAGGCCCCAGGTGGGCCGGGAGCTCGGGAGTAGGCAGGTGGCAAGGATGGAGGTTGGAGCACGCTGGGAGCCCTTTGCCAGAGCAGAGAACCGACAGGGAAAAGAAAGAATAAGGGACCAGATATTTCCGGAAGGGTCAGAACCAGAACCACAGGCTGGCTCTGTGACCAAAAACCGCACGACCCAACTGCGCGGATTCTGTGCTTTCTCTTAAGAAAAGGGGTGCATTCCAAAGCCAGGTGTTCCAATTAGACTATTTGCCATGAGATCATGTGGAGAGAAAAGAGAGAGAGAGGGAGAGGATGGAAGAGGAAGGAAGGAAAGGGGAGAAAGAAAAAGAGAGAACGGATGGATGGAAGGAAGGAAGGAAAAGAGAGAGAGAAAGAAAGCGAAAAGAGAAAAGAAAAAAAGAAAGAAGGAAGGAAGGAAAGAAAAGAGAGAGAGGAGAGAAACTGGCCAAGATCTACCCTGGAGACTTTGATATCTCTCCCCCACCCAGCCCCTTTTCAGCCCAAGATGAATACCCTGGAAAAACTGGCCTTGCTTGCTGACCTTTCTGTGGACCAGTGCAGACCGACTGCCCTCCAGAGTGGGACTAAGAGGCGGGTGCCTGGCCAATACCCGCGGGGTGAGGGTGAAGGGCTCCCGCCTGTTGATTTCCACTGGACAGGCGGCTGTGACCCACCCGCGGCCGCACGCCCTGGCGAGGCGACATTCTCCCGCCGCTTTGCCTGTGCCTCTGCGGCCTCTTGCCCCACAGAGCCCCCGGCCTGCGACCCCACAGCATAGCGCAAGGCGATGCCCAAGCCTGGGATCTGCGCCAGCGCTAGTGCCACCGCCTCTGGGCGGCGCCGAGATTGCTCTGCGGTGCACTTTACACACTGCACCGCCGACCTGCAGCTGAGACCCAAGCCTCTCCAAGACCCCCACCCCCACCGCCTCTCAGAGCCCTCCAGGCTTTCCCAGCCGTCTCCTTCAGAGCTCTGGCTCCAGGCCCCCGCGGGGCCAATCCAGGATTTCCACAATTAGAAATAAACCCCCCTGGGCTCATCCAGCGCCAGCTCCTCCTCCCAAGCCCACTCTTCACTCTTCCTGCCACCCCCACCACCACCCTCTTCTGGTCTCCTGGAAGCCTGGTACTGTCGTGGAGGTTCGCCTGGTTTTAAAAGTCATTTCTTGTCAAAGGGGAAAAGTAGGGAGGAGACCCAAAACTTTTTTTGTTTCCAAAAAGAAATGATAATGTGTGATCCGGAGGGGGGTGGGTGGCATGTGCTGGTTTCATTAGGTAAATTGAGTCACTAACTACACTTCAGTGCACTTGCTGTTTATTTTATCAGTTTGTTACAAGAAACTAATTTTACTTAGTCTTTTTAAAATTTTTTCTCTATGATGATTTTTATTAAGTGGCTGCGCAGTTGGATGAATCTATTATGTCTTTGTTCTCCCTAAGAGAGATCATTGAAGCTGCATTCAGTTTTATTTTCACTGCACTTTCCAACCTAATACATCCCTCCTTTGTTTCTTTGTCTGTGTGATTATACAGATTTTTTAATTTCATCACTCGATGTTCATTTAAAGAAAGGGAGTTATAGTGTACGGTGAACTGTTTCTTTTATTTCGTTGTCTTGTGCCGCTGTGGGGGTTGGAGGTTGCATATATGGGGCTATCACTGGCAGCAGGCCATTGAGTGACAAGGAAGATAGGGTCTGGGGAAGAAGGAATAATTCTCCGCACCCAGAGGGCCTCCTGGCTCCAGGGCTTCTGCCGCCACCAGGAATATGTTCCTCAGGCTGCCAGGCTTTGGAGTATATGAAAAGACTTTTACAAAACTTGAAAAGTTCTCCCTTCTCTGCAATCTGTAACTGAGGGCACTCGTACTACCAATGGTCAGGGGGTTGGTTGCCTTGGAATGGTACCTTTACAGCTTTCATTGAACACTCCCGGTTATCACTGTGACCTGCTACTGCCAACTGTCTCCTTTCCTGCTCAGGCCCAAGTCATTCCCTTCAAGACCACATTTCCAAGACAGAATTAGAGAGTATTTTCTTTGGCTTAAGTGTCTGAGGCTGGGTCAAAGAAAGATGTGTGTAGCCCCTGTTAGTCTCCCGCCACCTCCCTGACCCCAGCCTGTGTGTGTAAGAGAGAAACAGAGCGTGCCGAGGCTGTGCATTACCTGCCAAATGCTGGGCTGATGAAGGCCGGGTGCCGGAACACGGCGGCTCCCAGGAAAGTGCTCAGGCCCAGCGGCGCCCCGCTGGGCGGCAGGCTGGCCGAGCCTGGAGGCGGAGGTAGGCTCGGGAAGGCAGCAGCGGCAGCCGCAGCGGCAGCCGTCCAGGCCGAGTCAAGCGCAGGGTGGTGCGGGGGAAAGGGGCTGGCATCCAGGTAGGGGCTGAGTGGGTGGGTGGCCGAGAGGGGCCCTGGGAAGGGCAACCCCGGGGGATGGGTCTGCGCACCAGCCTTCTCCCGCTTGCGCCACTTAGCGCGACGGTTTTGGAACCAGACCTGTAAGGTGGAGAAAATCTGGGGTCGGCAAGGCACTTACCCGACGCGTCCCCGCCCCGCGGCCCCTCCCTCCCTTCTACAGTGGCCCAGGCCCACCTCGATTCTCTTTGGCCTGGGGTTGTTCTCTGACACTTCTGGGGCCAAACTAGCATTGAAAAGGAACCCAGACTTAAAAAGAGCAGGAAACACAGGACAAGCAAACCCTTTGTGGTGGGTATTCCAACTAGCCCACTAAGTTTAAGGAAAGTAGTTTAGTGTATTTAGACATGGGAGCACCAAAGTTTCAATGTCTGGGCTGCCTCTTCCTTGCTGCACGACTTTAGGTGGGTTCTGTAAATATGTCTGAACCTCAGTTTTCTAATCTGTAAAATGGGGACAATAAAATGGGGAAAAGAAAACTTTTTCATAAGGTTGTTTTGAGGAGTAAGGTAAAGCCAGAGGTGACTCTCAAAAATGGGCAGCCACCACTGATTAAAGACAGGTCGGTTTTGCTGCATGTCAGTTTTTTTTTCACCTATTTCAGGTTTATCCAAGAGCTAGCAAAATACATGCTCTGTATTGAAATGGAAAGCAGGGAGAAGGCTCACTTATTATTTGTAGAAATATTTATTGAATACCTAAGTGCACTGTGTTGGGTTCTGGGGTATGGGAAGTGATGGGAGAGAGGAAATAAATATTCACAGTAATTAGCAAACAGGTACATATTTTAGAGGGCTGGTTCTCCCTGAAATGAAATAGGCAGTACACAGCCTGCTCTCTGTAGGGCCCAGTTTTGTGCAGGAAAAGACTGACTGCATGGACAAATAATACCTGAGTACATAGAAATCAGGGCAGGTTACAAGTAGACTTTTCCCACCTTCAGAGCTAACAAGCCTTTTATTTCCCTTTGGGGATGTGGTTTAAATAAGTTATTTAAATAGATAGCTCTAGGCTTGGGGGAGGTTTTCAGCCTAGGTATTTTCCTAATTGTTAATAAGAAACAGTTTTAATAGAGACCTTTACCTGAAACATGGCAGCTAACATCATCTAAAAATAATCCCCAGGAGCATGAGATTATTTTTATGTGACCTGCTTATCACGCCCACAGCTGAGAAGATATGCTCCTTCTCCCCTGAAGGCATTAATATCTTTAGAGCTCGGTTTATAACTGCACACAGTGTAAAAACTAAGAATGAACTCCAGGGCTATACAGTTATATTAAAATACAATGTAAACTATCCCAGAGGAATATGTTTAATATTTTTAAAAGACATTCACATCTTTCAAATGTCTACCCTGGGGGTTGTCTAGCAACTAAGCTTGGTTTGACTTTTAGACAGCCACCCAGGGCAAGAAAAATCAAGAATTTAAATCAGTTGATTACTTAAATTTCTGCTTAAAAAGGGCCCATCCATTACATTCCACAGCCTTCAAATAATCTTTTTTTGAATTGCAGAAACACTCCAGTGTGGAGATTCAGAGACTTGAAAAAGTTAGACTGTAGATAGGACCAGGCTGGGTGGGCAGCTTTTGTGCATCCAAATCTGTCTAGACGAGAATATCCGCCACTCCATGATCACAGTGAAAGGAGTAAAGGAGGGGAATGGGGCAGTGGAGGCAGAATGCCCTTAAAGAACATGAAAACCTTTACAGACAGATCGTCTCTCCCAACTCGACTGCAATTATCAAGATGTCCCCCTGCAATTCCTCATTATTGAATTAATACCTCTGAGGCCCCCCAAAGGTAAACGAAAGGACTCTAATAATTCATATTCACTTAATTACATCTTCTCCAGTGAATGGGAGGAGAGGAGAAGGGGAGGGGGCGCTCTCTTTCTTTTTAAAAGTTATTTAACTTTCCCACGACTTGTTCCCCTGAGCTGAAAATGCAGAGTTGCTGTCACATCTCTGTTTGACAATGGAGAAATGTGTCAACAGAAAGGAGGGGACAGGCCTCATCATTAGCCCTCTAATGCAAGAAGCTGTTGTGTATTAAATGAGCCATATGGAATTTATTGTGCTTTATCAGCGCTTGATTTTGACTGTAAAGTGATTCACTCAGCTCCTAACCCAGGGACATCTGTTTTCTGTTGGCCATCGGGGCTGCCCGGTGTTGATCGTCTCTTTGGTTATGAGGCCTGGGTTCGGAAATGCACTCTGGTATGGGGCTGCAAACACCTTTAATAGCATTGCACTCACTCCCTATTAGATCAATGTGGGCTCATTGCTATAAAAAATGGGAAATCAAATAGCATTAGCCAGCTCCTTGTGCGGGGTGGAGGGGAAATCAAACAGCATTTTGCCTTCAAATGGCCCTGTTTGTTCTAGCACTAAGTGGGCTTTTATGAAGCCCGATTGGAGACTTAATCGCAGCCAAATACCTGCTTGGAGCTGAGCGGATTTGTCTAACAACCAAATCCATGCTCCATCCCATTATTTCAATCAGGAGAAGTTGGCTCCGTGAATAGTTTTCTATAGGAGCCTTGGGACTGGGGACTCCTGCACTGTAGTCTCAGGGACTCTAAAACCCCTGTTCTGAACCTGGACTCCTTCCTCAGGCTCCTAAATGTTCCCCTCCCACCTCCCAAGTCTTAATTTTTAAATATCTCTGTGAGTGTCAGTGCTTGGATCTACTTTTCTGATTCTGCTTTTCCTCTAATGAAGGTGATCCCAACACCCCCCAGTTCATTAACTCATCTCTCTTTTCCATTGTCCCCTAGCCTTCTTCCCTCCCTTCTTCCCTGTGTACAGCTCACCTGGACTCGGGCCTCAGTCAAGTCCAGTCTCATGGCCAGTTCCTCCCTATAAGAAAGCAACACAGAGATAGTCACTCACTGCAGGCCCCAGCAACTCCCTCTCAGCCACTTTCCCTCCTCCAGTCCCCTGCCTGCCTGCTCCCACCCCTAAGTACATGAGCATCTCCATCCCTTCACCACTGGAGTGCCTGCTATTTGATTGAAAGCATAAAACCACAACACATTGCTAGATATAGAATATTATATAACATTCAGGTGTGACAGGGATGACTTCTTGGGTCTATAACTCTACACACCTGGACACATGGATTCTCTCTCCCCCTTAGGCCAGAGTTAGAAAGGAAACACTCATACACGTGCATTCGTGCACGCATGTGCGCGCACACACACACACACACACACTCATTACAGTTCTTGTACTGTGTTCTATCCTAATACTAAATGTGGGAAGAGTTCAACAGTAACGTAAAGAATTATTTTTCTGCCCTCTTGGTTTCTGTCTGCCTTTTTCCTTTTAAAATTTTCTCTCTCCTCTCCTCCTTTCTCTCTCCCCTCTTTCCAGTTCTCTGCATTTCCCTCCATCTCTCTCTCCCCCGCCTTCCTCCCTCCCTCACCCCCTTAGGTCACAGTCCCTATTACCCTCTGGAGATATGTTAAGCTTGTTAAGAGTTCAGTGGGGTAATTTTTCGATTAAACAAAATTCTGCGTACCTCCTGACTCCAGTGCCCACTACAAACCCTGCCCATCTCAGGGGAAGTCAATTTAGCTGAAACCCTACCCCGTCATTGCAGTTATTACTGCGACAATTAAGGCAAATAGGAAACCATTAAGATGCTGTAAAATGGCTTGCGACCTGTTTACCAAAAATATGAGCGCGCCGAGAATAATTGGCTCTCCGCTCGCTAATATGAAAGAGCGGGGGTTGCCCGAGCCCAGGGCCCTGGCTCTGTGCTGCCAGTAGGCCTCCTGTCCACACCTGAAACTTCAGCACCAGGAGAAAAACGGTACACTAAACGCTTTCCTTTGCCGCCTGTTACAGTGAGCATTAGCAAACCTAAATGTACACTTCTGGCTGGCTACAGGTTGGAGCCAAGGGAATGACTCCTAGGCTGGAAAGGTGGGGGTGGGGTGGCAGAGAGGAGCAGCTCCTCCTCACGCACTTTGCCCCCCCCCCCCCAGCTAAAAAAGGGCGGACCTGGATACCAACTGACACCAGTTCATTTCTTCTTTTGAAATACACATGTATGACAAATGCAAAAATCCGATGGTCCAGTGAGCTACTTGATAGCACATACTGATTTTAAAATTTATTTCCTTTTTTAAAGATAAGGAAGGGAGTAGGAGACAACGGGAGGACCAAGTTTAGCCCAAGGGATAACCAAACTTAAAAGCCCACGCCCTCGTTAAATCTTTTGTTTGTTTGTTTGTTTGTTTCTGGTTAGGAGAGAGTTTGTCAATTGCCAGACCAACCACATTTTGGAGTTGGTTCAGGCCTTCTGGGTCCTAAGCAGAAATTTGTCCTTCACTGCAAAGGGACAGGCAACTTTCCCCTCTAAAATGCGCGTTGAAAAGCTGCACACGTCTCCTGCGAAGGAGCTGCCTGCTTGACAAACCCCGCACTAGGCAGATACCGGTCCCTTTCTCTCTCTTCACGGGGGAAGTTTGCCCTAACCCTGGCTCCTTCTCAGGGGAGCTCAGACATTGGTCTTGGGATGGGAAAGAAAGTTCCCCACTGGTGGGCACCCCCGGTCAGCTGAAGTAGGGGCCCAGAGACCCAGTTATCCCCTAGGTACTTCTTCCCCTCCCAACCCCCGAAACCCGAGCGAGTGGAAAGTAGAGTATGACCACCCCGCAAGCCGGCTTGGATGATTGTCCAAAGAAAAATTTCTCCAACTGCTTGCCTCTTTGCCGTGCTTCCATTAATCATTGTCTATTCAGTAAACCCGTTTACAGTAAACACACGCTGGGTTAATGTGTAAGTAGCGGGGAGACCAGAGGGGAAGATTCTGGCTGGTGCCACTCAGGTGTAGAGACACCAAACACTGCCCAGTTCCGACTTCCTTCGGTTATTTTAGGAGTCCTCAAATGACAGAACTCGAATCTTTTTAAAGACCTCCTCCGCAGGCACGGGCTCCAGACTTACTGCAAACAGTGTAACTGATACCCACCAGACTCCTGGGACACCAGTAGGGGTGGTGAGTGCACAGTACAGTGGCCAAAAATAGCCAGTGCTCTACTCTGCGAATGAGTGCGGATAGTACTCCCTGCGCCTCTCCCAGGACCTGGCGAGGTCCGCAATGCCCCAAGCAGTGTGTGTGTGCGCGCGCCTCCCCAAAGTGGTTTAGTCTGGTGCTCAATGGAAAGGCTCTTTTCCTTCAACTGAAACTTGCAAAATATTAAATTGGAACTACCTTGGGAAGTAAAGAAACGATCCCAGCCTAAACTTAAAACCCAGAGTTTGGGTGAGGGAGTGGGTAGTTTTCGATGAGCAAAGGTGGGTGTTTGGGAAGGCACTCCTCAGCAAAGTCCAAGAGCAAAGTGACTGCCCAGAGTCTGGGGCCCCTCCCCTCCCGTCAACCCTCTGAGTCCCGCGAGTGCCCTCCCGCCACTGCCACCGCGACCACCTTGAGCTTGTACCTGGTGAAGACGTCCGGGTAGTGCGTCTTCTGGAAGGCTCGCTCCAGTTCCTCCAGCTGGTAGCTGGTGAACGTGGTGCGGTAGCGCCTCTGCTTGCGTTTCAGCAGCCCCTCCTCCGAATCGCTGCCCGCAGACAGGCAAACGCTGTCCTCGCCGTCCTTGCCCTCAGCGTCCTCTGGGTGCAGTAGCAGCTCTTCCTTGGGCGACAGCTCTCCGCCCTCTGTGGCCACGGCGGCAGCAGCAGCCGTGGCCACGGCACCGGTGGCGGCCACTGAGCAGCGCCGGGGCTCCTTGAGCAGAGCGCGGGCATCGTCCTCCAGCAGCTCCTCCTCATCATCCTCCAGCAGCTCCTCTTCCTCCTCCTCATCCTCCTCATCCTCCAGCAGCTCCTCCTCATCGTCCTCAGCGCCCGTGCCGCCACCCGCCGCCGGGGCACTGCTGGGTCCGCCGGCAGCACCAAGGCGCTCATCAGGGTGCGCTACGCCCCCCGGGCCGCCCAGCTCGTCCAGCGCGGGCGGCGGCGGCACGAAGGGCGCCCCATTCTCCCGGTACGACTTGCTGCGGCTGATGCTCACCTGCGGCGCCTGGCTGATCTTGAGTGTGTCCCAGGCGGCGGCGGCGGCCGCGGCCGCGGCCACCGCAGCCCCAGTGCCGTCCGGCCGCTCCCCCGGCCGCGCGGTTGGCGGCGGCGGTGGAGGGGCCTCCCCCCGGGGACCGGCGGTAGCCGTGGCCGCCGCGGCTGCCGCTGCTGCCGCCGCTGCCGCCGCCGCAGCGGCGCCCTGGAGGAGGCGGCCCCCGCCAGGGCCGTAGAGTCGCCGCAGCTTGGGCGGCAGGTGCAGCTCAGCCTCGAACGGGGCACTGCTGCCCTTGGGGGAGCCTGCGGGCAAGGGAGAGCAGTCAGCGAGCCAGTGGGCCAGGGCGTCACCACCAGAACCGCCGCATGGGGCCAGCTCTCTGCAACTCCCTGGGTGCCTAGGCCCAGGCACACACAGCCTCAGGGCCACCAGGCTCGGACAGGCCTCCTTCGCCACTTTTCTGGCCCTTTCTTCTTTCTCTGCCCCTCTTTTTCTTGTTTCCTTCTTTTTGCCCATTCTCCCTTCTTCCCTTCTTTCCTTTCTCTCCTTCACTCTGCCATTTATTTCCCCTTTCTCTTATGTATTTCTCTCGCTCCCTCTCTCCCTTTTAATTTTTTCTTTCCTTGCCTTCCTTCTTTCTTTCTCTCCCACTTCTTCCTTTCCTTTCGCTTCCTCTCCCCTTTCCTTCCTTTATCTTTTTGCGTGCTTTTTCTTCTTCTCCATCCTTTCTTCTTTCATTCCTTTCTCTTTCCCCTTGCCCACTCTCCCACTTCTTTTTTTCCTTTACATTTGGGCCAGGGGAGCATCCGAAACATTCAATAACTTTTCTAAAAATTGCCACCACTCTGAAAACTTTGCGCAAGACCTCTGCCAGCTTCTCCACCACAGGGGCGCGGGCTGGCAAGAGGGGCACTGCCCCGCGGGCGACCCCTGCGGGGCAAAGAAGCCCTGTGGCCCAGAGCTGAGGCCGTGGCCCAACAGTGAACAGCGGGAGGGGAGCTCCTTGCACAAAATGGCAAAGAAAAATAATCCTGGCGAAAGTGTGCTGGGAAAGGCCTGGAGTGGGGACAGAGAGGGGGGTGCAACAGGCACAGGCCGCTCCTTCCCTTCGAGGAAGTGGCTGGCACAGGTGCCACTTCAGGCTAAAAAAAGAAAAGGAAAAAGTCAGTTTTATTTTAATCAGCCCCTTCTTCCCAGTTAGCTCCTGTCTTCCAAGTGGCGTTGCGACTGGACCGCTGGTTTTCAGATTTTAAAAGAAACCAACAGTTCTTTCCCAGGTACACCTCTGCATCCAGCTCAAGGCGAAACTTGAGCGTAACAGGTTCGGGGCAAAACCACAATTGTTCTGGAATTTTTAATTTTAGAAAATAAAACCTTTTAAACATCTCAACAGATCAACTTTTTAAAAAACAACATAGCAGAGAAAAAATAGCACCCAGAAGCCACACATTTCATACATTTCAAATACAATAAGGAGCGTTGGGTGAATCCCAGGGAAATGTTTTTTGGAAAGCTTGGTTAAGAGATCACAAGTAATGTACAATTAAAAAAACGGGGGGGGGGACACCGTGTAAAAAGAAATTTTCTAAAGAGGAAAGGCTAAGGGCTCACCCTGCCTGGAGACCCCCATTCACCAGGGTTTGGGGTTCTTGTTTTCATCAAGTTGTTTCCATGAGGGTCTTAAGAGGGCATTTGCTGGTTCTGCGACATCAGCCCTCTTCAGAGTACACCCAAGGCCAACAAAAAGGGTCTTAAACTACCTAAAGACGAACACGGAGAATCTACCAGGTCCCAAAGCAAAGCTGGGCTTCTGCTTTCACTGGAAGCAGAGAGAGAGAGAGAGAGAGAGAGAGAGAGAGAGAGAGCCAGCCAGCCCCTAGTGAGATGTTCATTGCTCTTTGAGGCACCAGGCCTCAGAGTTGTCCCCTCTCCTTTCTTCCTTTCGAACTTCACAACCCCCAGGCCCCTGGTTCCCGAACATCAAACATCTAGTGCCCAGTGCCCCTTGCAGGTGCCTGATGGGTACAGCCTTACCTTGCACGGCCTTTTCCTGGTCAGCGCGGCTGGCCAGCGGGGCAGGCAAGCTCTGCGCGGCTCCCAGAAGCCGCATTTTGCACGGGCTTCTCCTGCCCAGGATGCTGTCGATGCAGTAGGAGGATAGCAAAGTTGGAGATTTACTTTTGCACTCGGGCCTCTCGGAGCAGCCCTCCTCCTGGTACTGATTGCTCATGGTTGGGGCTTTTTCTCTGGGCGCAGAGAGCGGACTGTTGGCTGTCTCTCCCGGCGGGTGGGATGGATGGGTGTGTGTTGGGGGTGGGGTTAGATGGCTGGTTATAACGGATATTATTGCTATCTTTGTGCCTCTCTGCCTCTCTCGGTTGCCGGCTGCAGGCTCCCGCCCCTGATCGCAGCCTGAGCTCGCCCTCTCCGCGCTCAGGACAAGCGGTAACAAGTGTAGTGAGCGGCGGGCGCGGAGCTCTGGAGTCTCTCTCCTCCACGTGCTGAGAGGCGCTTTCTGATTGGCTCTCGCTAGAGGCTGGGCTGCGTCGGGCTGTGAGCGCAAAGCAAAGCCGGGACTGGATTTCACAGGGGCCAGCGCGTTTGGAGGGGGTGTGTTAGCAGCAGGCACGCACCAGGGTCAATTTTCTTTTCCTTCTCTCACTCTCTTTTTTTAGATTAACAACTTTCTAAGTTTGCTACTCTTTTCCTTCAGTTCCTTCTTTAACTCTTTAGGGTTGGCCCAAAGCGCTAGCTCATTCGGATGTCTGGCCTTTGGGTGCCACTTGAGCTTCATGTGCCCATTCCACCAGACCAAGGACCTCTCTCACTGGAAGCGAAGCTTTGAGGATCACATTCAGACCGACCTGACAGTTTTCAAAGGAGATATTGCAGCCGGGACAGCGCCCTGACCTCAGCGGTGTTCAGTCATCATCCTCTCTAGGCCGGAGGAACCTCCGAGGTGTCAGGGTGAGAGCTGCGAGCAAACATCTGCCTTCTGGGCGTTTGGTTTTCTCTTGTGGCCCAACGCCTTGCGCTGTTTGTCTTCACCCAGAGCCTCGCTGTTGCTCTCTTATTAATAAGCATCTCCCTCTGCTCTCGTCTCGGTTTTTAACTCTGGAAGGAGAAAAAGCCCCGTTAAAGACAAAGCTGTGCCAAAGTCACTCGGCTTTCCCTAGAGCATTTACAGGGCGGAAAAGGACCAGCGGGTGTAGCCGCAAGGAGGGGGCAATTGGGGACCGGTCTGGAGTCACTCGCTTCTCCCTTGATTCTCCTTGTCTTTCCCCAAACTCATCTCAGGTGGTCACCACTAGGCTGTTCATCCTCGAATATCACTAGGGTAGCAGAACTCGAGGGGGTCCCTGAACTCCCTAGTGTGGAAAGGAATCCATTTGACCTCAACCAAATCAAAGCACCTAAAATTCTGAATTCTCATGACCTGGGTCATATTAGCAAAGGTGGGAGAGGTTAGCCTTAGGGAGAGCACGTTTCTTCTCAAATAGCTTCTTGCGCATCCAACCCTGAGAACCAAGACCCTATACTTACCAAAGTTCGGTAAAGCCCAGGCAAGGGGCAGGCAAGGACACCCTCACTGCCTGGGGGCAGGGCCCAAGGGACAGCGAGGGGCCCTGACGACCTATGGTGAGGGCAAGGATGGTGGGTGGGAGAGGGGTCGGGGAAGGGGAATCCATGCCAGGTTTTCCTCTCTCAACCCCTTCAATGTGTCAAAGAGAAAAGCGTTTTACAAAGGATTATACTTGAATCACTTACAGTCAGTATTTAAAAATACAAGGATGCATAACTGAGATTTTTTTCCTAGCCATAAACATCTGCATAACTCTTGGATGCTAGTGGGTGGGTGGCAGACAGATCGGGCAGGCTTGGTAGGAGCATTGAAGACACAACTTGAGGGGGATGAGAAGGGTTGGGAACAGGCACATTAATAACACTAATACAAATGCTATACTACTACTACTACTATTAAAGACGGGACGAAAGGGATTTCTCTCTGTCCCTCTCCATTTCTGATTCTCTGTCTGATTTTTAGTTGGAGTCTCACCCATTTTTCCTACACTTGAATGATGGGGGCAGAGTAGGGGAGGAGCAGAGAAGAACTAGAGCTATCATGACATTTGGTTTTCTTTTAAGCTCTCTCCACAGTTCGAAGGCACCTGGGATCATATCTTTTTTCCCGCATTTTTCTCTTCGCATCCTCACCAACAGTTCGATGTTTTAATGCTGTCCCATTTAGCTTTAAACTAACACTACGCGCACTGATTCCCTTCCTTTCCCCTCTCTGGTCCGGAAAACCCATTCCAGGCGTGTGGATTTCATAACAGCTGAGAAGTGTAAAGACACATAGGTTTCCATAGAGCCTCCAGCCGTGGACCCTCGCCCGCGTCCCTGCGGCTGGTAGCTGGGAGAGACGAGACGGAGGCACTTTTCCCTCCCTGCCCGGCCCCGCGCCGGAAATCCACAAGACCCGGCTGTCGGGTGGCTCCGTGACGACTTTAGACTCGGCTCCGCACACGCAGGGAGTGGGTTGAAAATGAGTCCAAGAGAGATTGTGTTAAAAACAAAAAGAGAAACAAATGCACAAATCATTTCTGAGAGCCCAACGGGGTTTCAACTCCCTTAGTGGAAGACTTCTTCGCCTACATCCCCCTCCTCCCCCTTCTGCAGCTGTTCTTCTTTTAAAAGAAGTCGGACTTTCTGCTGGGGTGTATTCTAATTTTAATCATCCACTGTAAAGGGGGAGGTTAACATAGAATTTCTGATTCTGACTTAATGATCCCTGGAATTAAATCTAATTCTATTAATGGAATATAGAGTGTTTCAGAGACCTTGTGAAAACACCAGCATTATTTGTTCTATTATTTTATTTGTTATATTTTCTAATCAATCCTCCCAAGTGAAGATACTTTGAAGAAGAAAGAATATCCATTCAACTCGGGGTGGGGGCGGGAGGACCTGACCTATCTTACTCTACACACGCAGTATCCCTAAGTCTTGTCACAACAATAACCAACTTCAAAATCAACAACTGACGCTTGCTATTCCCCAGAGATTAAATTTTTTAAAAATTACAGAAAACTTTTCTAAGGTACTGGATGGGAGACAGAGTTTGCTGGCATGTTCATAGTGTCTAGTCAGAATATGGGCTTACGATGTATGTGTGTTATCCTATATGTCATTTTAGAAAATAAAATGATGCCTCTAATACCTAGGAAGAAATTAATTGGTGTATTGAATATATGGACTTTTAAGAGTTGAGTTATAAAACTATGTATAAAAGAATTTATAGTTTAGCCCATTTTAATATTTACTTTCCCAGCAAAATGACACCTCACTTTCTTTTCACCTCACTTTTTTTCACTTTTTTTACCCACTAATCAAAAGTAATTTCATCTTAGTGATAATATTCATGTTTGTGCTTTGTTATTCACAACTCCTGGCTCCCCTAATTCTTGAGGTCTGTAACTGTTGGTTTGCTTTTTCTGAGCTGCTTGGAAAACAATAGATTTTGGTTCATCTGCTTTAAAAATCAATCAATAAAATAAAAATGACAATGACAATAAAGGCTGGAAATGAGGGTCAGAAGTGCTTAAAAGTTGTTTTTTTTTTTAAATGGTGAAAAATGGGACTTGTCCCAAGAACTGGAAATAATTATTACCTAGAGGAGGTGAATGGGAGAAATCCCTTTCTTTTCTGTGGTGAGAGAGCTAATGCTACATTGTAGTTTCAAAATTATATTTGCAAGAAATGTTGGGATAAGGGGGTGGCAGTTAGATGTCATTATCCAAGGGGAAAAATGTTTGGAGGAGAGTTAACCTCATACACTTTTCATTTGAGATGTTTTAATTTATTGTGCAGTATACACATAGATAAATAAAGCTGTAATGGGCTTCCAGTCGCACCGGATGGCTCAGGTCCCCTTAAATTATGCTCAACCTCTTCAAAACATATATTTAAACAATAGAAATAAACTTCATTGGAGTCTGGCGACCAATTTGGAAGCCATTGGAAGGGAAGACAATAAGTCCTGATTACACGCAAGGATTCTCTGTGATGTGATATACCCTTTGCCAAGTCATTTTGCTGTTTTATTTATTTAATTTCTTTTTTTTTTTTTTTTAACAAACTTTCATTCATTTATGGTCTTCCGCAACCTGCTAATTTAACACTGGAGCGCGTTATTGCAGTGTTAGGAGGAGAGAAAGAGGGAGAGAAAACAACAATACTGCAATGATCCAAATGATACAGTAGAATTATAGCAATTATAGTTCTACTTGTGGAAGAAAACCTTGCTGAGATCAGGCAAACAAACTGAAGCCTTGTGAGGATAACAAGCGTCGGGATTGACAGCCGGTGCTGGGAAGAGCCGGAGGGCACAAACAGAAATATTTGCCTCCCCCCAACCCCCCTTAACTCCAACCAGTCAAGGTTAACCTCCTCAAATGCTGCTTTCAGAGTCTTATCCACTTCAGGGTATGCATTTTATGCACAAATCGAGGTCTCTCCTCCTGGAACTCTGATAATAGGAGGAAATGTAACATAATCCGCTTGCCTAGAACTTGTCCCTTGCCTTCTCTGCCCCCTGCTTGCCTTCCACTTCCAACCCCTTCCTCAGTTCTCCCCAGGCTGCTGGGATCTGTCTGTGGACGGGGTTTGTTTGTTGATGTATTTTCAAAGGAGCAGCCTGAGGAAAAGTCCAAAGGAACTGATAACTTGGATTTCCTGGCAAGACTCCCTCGCGTTTGCTCCTGCTTCCCTCCTTTCGCTCTTCGCTGTGTCCTCCGCCTGAGCCGTGAGTTCCACCATTAGGGCTTGGCTAGGAGAGGTTTGTTGGGAAGGCAGCTTTTTTTGGAAGCGTCGGGAGGATCACGGCTGAGCCCTCAAGGTATGGACGTGTGGGTGTGATTACTGTGTCAGGACAACTCCCCTTATTTGCAAACTTCGTCACTTTCTGTTACCCATCAGCAGCAGGAGGAGGGGTTGGGGGAGTGAGAACTTAAGAGAGACGGACACCCCTTCCTCCAACATCCATCCAGGAGACAATTGAGCTTTATTCCAGCTTTGCTCCAAGCACAAAGCTGGGCGAGTTGGTTTCAGCCTCATGTGTGTCCTCAGAATGCGGGGTGTGCGTCCCCTCCCACCAGCGAGAAGCATTTGGTTGGGTTCTGAGCTCTCATCCTGAGTCTCTTGACGGGAGACCCCCACTTCTGGCACCCATCCCCCAGATTCCAAACCCCATAAGGAAACTTCTCGGCGCCCGGTAATCACCGCCATCTGCTTTTTCCTCTCCAACACCGGATGGCAAGACTCCGAGTGCGTCCAGGTTCGAGGGCGTCCGGGATGCAGCCTTTACTCTGTAGCTGCTCTAGGAGACCCCGGACGGGTTAGGGGAAGGTGGGCACGGGTTAGAACTCCAGGGAGGCGCAGCAAAGGGCCCAACGCGAGGGACAGTCCAGAGGCCTCTTGAGGACCTTGGCTGCCCGCATCCTACCCAACCCCTAGAAGCACCCCTGTCTGGCTCGGCTCCGCGCCATGGCCAGAGCGCGCCCCCTAGCGGGGGGCTCGGGGTGGGCCAATCCCTCCCGCCGCAGCCTCTGGGGACTGAAGTTGGCAGATCCAAGTGATCCGGCAGGAATGAATGGGGGAAGAAAACAAAAGCCTTGGAAGCTTTTCCAAGTGTTCAATAAAAGACCCATCTGTACCTTTCTTCTCCAGCGCGTTCGTGGTTAATGTCCCCCCATGAGCGCGAGAGGGGAGATAATTGCTGGGTGGATTCTTGCTGGCGAACCTCAGGAAACACTGGACCTAGAAGTGAAATAATTGGGGGTGGGACCACGCTTGTGCAGAGGATGCAACACCAGGCGGAAATCTGAATCTGTAGTCTCTAGGATGTTCATGGAGGTCTGGAGGCCTTCACTCTCAGATTCTTCAGTCCCTAGAGAGGGGTCATCTGTAGGCAGTTACTCTGAGATTTCTTTTACTTGAAATCGATCTTTCACACCATGGCTCTAAGATCGATTCCTACCTTCTGACTTTTGAATACCTCACCCTCTGATTCTTAGTTCCCCTCGTTCAGATTTTAAGATTCCCCACCTTCTGATTCTGGGATTCTCCACTTTTTGTCTTGATGATTCCCCACCTGTCTTTGATTCCTCCACCTTCTCATTCTAGTGTCCCCCACTTCTGACTTAATAGCCCTTTACCTTCCGGAGGGACCCTGGCCACCAGTGTGCTCCATCTCCCCCCAATAGGAATCCTGCACTCCTGCATTTGCATCAGGAACTCCTCAAATCCCAGTTTCCACTACTCTCAGCTCCTCTTAAGTCACTTAAACCCCTTGGTCTGGTTAGAAATCCAGAAAAGAGAAATGTAAGGTTGTTATTCAACTCCCTTTGATTTGTTCAACCTGGAAATGATTGAGTTTTCTTGAACCTCTAGTAAAAAGTTATTATGAAGCTTTTACAAAGACAAAAGAAAAAATAATCTGTTCAAATCGATCTCGTTATTTCCTTTGCACTGAATGTGTTAATCCTAACTCATCAATCAGAAAACACAAATTGTTTTTCTAAAGACCTGTAGTGTCTGTAATCTCATGTCCTCAGACCTGCAGGATTTTAAAGTCATGCTAAGGCCAACAAAACATTTAATAGACAAGGCCTCAAAGGAAGAATCCAAAAATAGGAGTGAAACGGTTCTTTAGAATCCCTTATTTTGCACTGTCTTGCTAATTGGGAAGTTCAACACGAGGCTTTCCCAGCCCACAGAAGGCTGGTATTTGGGCGTGGGGGGAGCAGACGGAAGGGGTCCTGTGGGAAGAGAGGCGTGGGTGTCCCTGTGTTTAATTAAGAGTTGCATTGTGTGGAAGGGAGGAGGTAAGATGCTGGGGCTGTACAACACTTTGTTCCTTTCATCACAAAATAACCTGCAACTAAAAAAAAAATCCAGCGACTAAGAGGGAGCGGGCTCTGGAATAGATACCATTAGTACCATAGTGCTTCTAGAATAAAGATATCTAATTTCCTGCCGCAAATCACTTACCCGATCAGAAAACACAAATAGCTGAACAGAAGGCGAAAATATAGAAGAGAAGGAGGAGGACGAGGACAAGGACTAGGACGAGAGGAAGAAAGGCCCGGGAATAAAAATAACCGCGCAGAAGGACTTACATTCAACGTTCTGACGGGCGTCTCCTCCAAACCTGGGGCAGTTCCGACCTCCCCCCAATGGCTCCCATTCTGCCCCCGACTTTCCAGCCTACTTCTGCATCCTTTTGGGGGACACCCGGCATCTTTGAGGGAAAGGGATGGCTCCCAAGCCGAGGTTATGAGTGGCAGAAAACTGGAACACTCACGGCCTAGGGGCCTCGTGGGTCCAGCCAGGCAGAACCCACAAGGCACCGACGGCATCGCCCCCCCCCACCCCGCCCAGTCCAACTCGGCACGGCTGGCAGGGTTTTCCGCAGGGCATTGCTTGTCTAGGGCGGCCTCAGTTTCCCATTGGGAAGGAGGCGACAGCACTTGGGGATGGGGTGCTTGGGGAGGGAGGAGGGCTGCCAGTGCAGCGCTACTGGAGGCGCTACTGCGACGACTGGATGCCCCGTCTTGTCGCATGCTGGGTCTCAAGGACCAGGAGAACAGAGCAAAGACCCAGCCCGAGTGACCTCGATGGCATAGACGAATGGGGAGGCTGGACTAAGGCGCCCGCCGCGAGAGGGCGCGGACGGTGAGGTGGCCTGTGTAGAGGCGCCCGGCCCCGCGCAGAGTCAGAACCCAGGAGTACCCCGCACCGACTGCCCATTGAAAATGATGGAGGCTGCAGGTGCAGGCGACAGGTCCAAGCAGAAAAGGTGGGAGGAGGAGAGCAAATAATCTACTCAGATTCAAATGCACAGAAAGTGAGCCTTCGCACTTTTTCTTTGGCGATTAAATGAGAACATTTCAGATTTTATTTTTTTTTTATTGGATACTCTCAGATTTCTCAAAATCACCTGAAATTTGGTGTTGCATGCCTGGAATCAACATCACATTCTTCCTTTTCACTTCAGCCTTTTCAGGTCTTAGCACAGTTCCTGGTACCCATGAGCAGTTTGGTAAATCTTGACTGAACTGGAGGGTTGCACTGTGGCTGTGGGAGTGTAGGAGGCACTTTGATTTGGGCAAATGTCATTTGAGTTTTCATTCTCATGGAGTGGGCTTGGATTGATTTTTTCCCCTCCCCACAACCCCTATTTATCCAGGCTTCATTCTCTTTCCTCAATTCCCCCATTAGTACTGTTGGGGCTATTTCATTGTTCATTCCCCCCCACCCCATTTAAGGCTAGCAAGGAACTAAACAGAAATTAAAACCAGTGTATTTTTCTAAGAGAATCTCAGAAGGGCTGGAAAGAAAGGAGACTGAAACGCACAGTTCAAGTAAAATTTAAACCTAGGAGCAATTTTTATTTATTTCTTTTCATGGATAATAGAGAGTTGGCATTATCTTTCACTGTGCATTCTAATAAATAGCTCCAAGACTATAATCTGACAGGTGTAAAATTTCCCTTTCTGAGAAATGAGGAGCCCACCAACACCATCTTTTAAATAGTACAAATAGAAAATGCTGTTGTTGACAGTCTTCCACACTGGAGAAGCAATTCCAAGCTCTCTCTCTTTCCTTCTTTCTCTCTTTCTTTCTTCCTAATGCAGGCCTGGCTTTTGGGGCAGGGTGGTGTGTATCCTACACAGTTGTGAACAAAGATCCACTGATTTAAATTCAACAACCATGCC
>JAJEJO010023745.1:17912-34339 GCA_020662805.1 Glaucomys volans | reverse complement strand
TGGAGGAATAAGAGACCCAGAATTGCTAAAGCAATCCTTAGCAAGAAGAGCGAAGCAGGGGGTTTCACAATACCAGACCTCCAACTATACTACAGAGCAATAGTGACAAAAACAGCATGGTATTGGTACCAAAATAGGCAGGTAGATCAATGGTACAGAATAGAGGACACAGAGACAAACCCAAATAAGTACAGGTATCTCATACTTGACAAAGGAGGCAAAAACATGCAATGGAGAAAAGACAGCCTCTTCAACAAATGGTGCTGGGAAAACTGGAAATCCATATGCAGCAAAATGAAACTAAACCCATATCTCTCACCCTGTACAAAACTCAACTCAAAGTGGATCAAGGACCTAGAAATCAGACCAGAGACTCTGCACCTAATAGAAGAGAAAATAGGTCCAAATCTTCATCATGTTGGCCTAGGACCAGATTTCCTTAACATGACTCCCAAAGCGCAAGAAATAAAAGCACGAATCAATGATTGGGATAGAGTGAAACTAAAAAGCTTCTTCTCAGCAAAGGAAACAATCAGCAATGTGAAGAGAGAGCCTTCAGAGTGGGAGAAAATCTTTGCCACACACACTTCGGACAGAGCACTAATCTCCAGAATCTACCAAGTACTCAAAAATCTTTACACCACGAACACCAATAACCCAATCAATAAATGGGCCAAGGAAATGAACAGACACTTTACAGAGGAAGATCTACAAGCAATCAACAGATTTATGAAAAAATGTTCAACATCACTCGTTATAAGAGAAATGCACATCAAAACCACCTTAAGATTTCATCTTACCCCAATTAGAATGTCTTTTATCAAGAACACAGGCAACAACAGGTGTTGGCGAGGATGTGGGGAAAAGGGTACACTCATACATTGCTGGTGGGAGTGCAAGTTGGTGCAGCCACTCTGGAAAGCAGTGTGGAGATTCCTTAGAAAACTTGGAATGGATCCACCATTTGACCCTGCTATCCCACTCCTTGGCTTATACCCAAAGGACTTAAAATCAGATTGCCTCAGTGATGCAGCCACATCAATGTTCATAGCTGCTCAATTCACAATAGCTAGATTATGGAATCAACCTAGATGCCCTTCAGTAGATGAATGGATAAAGAAACTGTGGTATATATACACAATGGAATATTACTCAGCTATAAAGAAGAATAAAATTATGGTATTTGTAGGTAAATGGATGATGTTGGAAACTCTTATGCTAAGTGAGATCAGCCAATCCCAAAAATCCAAAAGCCGAATGGTCTCTCTGATATATGAATGATGATGCATAATGTGGGGGGGAAAGATGGCAAGAATGGAGGAAAGATAGCTAGCATAGAGGGAAGGGAGGGGTGGGGGTGGGTGCGGGGGAAAATTAATAACAATGTGTGACAGATACCATTGCCCTGTGTACATGCATGAATGCACAGATGGTGTGACTCTACTTTGTGTACAACCAGTGAAACAATAGCTGTACTCCATTTGGGTCAAATGAATCAATAAGAAAATAAAAGGAAAAAAAAAAAACCAAAAGAAACAAACTGGATAAGTGCAAATTAATGACCTTTCTCAAACCATAAGAGAAGTAACGTCAAGGGTAAATGCTTAATGTGCAGTTGGGTCAGAAAAGTAACTGCAAGAAGAAACACAACTTAAGATTTGCTACCCTTGGAAAGAGTGAAGGAAGTCACATAAACACACAATAAGATTTACCAAGAACCTTTCAACACATTGCTAAAAAAGTTTGTATGTATGCTATGACTGAGTAGAAAAACTTTGGAAGAGCAAATATAAGCATTCTCTTGTAGTTCTTTACTGCAGGAGCTCAACTTGGAAAATTCTGAACAACTTTTCTCCTGTTGCTGATTGGAGGAAAATAAGAGGAACCACTATTTAAACTCTACCCTGTAACCATTCATCTTCCCCACAGAATTAAAGCCTTAACAAGTCCGGTAAGAGCAACAAAAATGTAGCCTTTGGGCACTTGTGGAAACCCACTGGAACCAGTGGAGAGCAATAGGGATAAAACCTGCTACCTTTGATGGATGTCTTAGAACATTTAAGTTGCTGTAGCAAATGGCTGAGACTATAAAAGAAAAAGAGATTTATTTATTTAACAGTTTTGTAGATTCAAGGAAATGGCACTAGCATCTTTTCAGCTCTGGGGAGAACCTTATGATGGAGCACATCACATGGTAGGAATATGTGCAAAGGACAGATGTTCCTCAAGAGGGTAATGGTTAAATGAAGAAGGAATACATTCTAAAATTTTTAAGAAGAAGTTTTCTTTTCCTCCCAGTTTACTAACATGCAAAAATCATTTAAATTTTGGACAGAATAATCTAGATCAGGAAGGTACATTTACACCAAAAAGAAAAGAAAAAAGAAAAAAAGGATGAGCAACTTTAGCAGAGTAAGTTAAAGAAAAACCTGGAAGTTTCCTGTTTTAATTGTCCTAAAACATAAGCAATTATCTAATTAAAAAAATATATAATGGGATTTGTAGCCTATGCGAAAGCAAACTGATGATAATAGCAGAAGGGATAGGAAAAAATTACATTTTTTTTTACCAGTTCTATATCTAGATATGAAGTATTAAAGTATTATTTGAAGATGGATTCACATAATTCAAAATATATATTCTAGACCCTAGGACAACCACTGAAAGGCTTTTTTAAGAGGCAAAACATAAATCGCTAAAGAAATAAAGTGGAATATTACAATTTCTCAATTAAATTTCATGAAGTATGAAATGTAAAATAAAGAAACAAAAAATGCAACAAATATAAACATGGATCAGGGTGGGTTTCAATCCAACTCCATCAACAAACATTTAAAATGGGAATGGTCTAAAAAGACAAGTAAAAGTACAGATCATCAAATTGAATAAAACAAAATAAACCAAGGACAATTTGATGATGTCTTCAAGACAACTACTTAAAAATAAGACATAGGGGATTAAAATACAAGAATCAAGGAAGATATGTCATGCAAACTCTAAAGGAAAGGAAAACTGGAGTCCTTATATTAGTTTCAGATGAAGTAGTTTTGGATCAGGAAAGATGAATAGACATAGAAATATCACATAAGGACAAAGGAGCTACTGGCTCAGGAACAATCGTAAATTAGGTGTTCAAAAATATGTAAGGTAAACAATGATAGATCTACTAAAAAGTGAACTGATTAAATTGACAATAAGTAATTTTGACTTCAACTTTTCTATTTCTGTAACTGATAGAACAAGTAGGCAGAATATCAATAAATGAAGGAGGTGATTTATATCAATTAAATTAACCTATTTGAAAGTTATAGAACACTCCAACCACAGGGTAATAAGGCTTACTTTTGACTTCTCAAATCAGACCCAAAATCACAGAGGGCTTCAAATGTGATACTCTAAATTCTAAAAGAGAACAATTGTTAACCAAGTTTGTTATATGCACTAAAGTGTTCTTTCAGAATCAATGGAGGGACAAAAATTTTCCAAGATGACAATAAACTAAAAGAATTCATGACAACTAAGCCAGCACTAAAGATAATACCTAAAGACAAATTATGACATAAAAGTAGTCTAAAACAAACCCCAAAATTCCAAATAGATGAAGTTCATTAGAAAGGCAACTTAACTAAATGAAAATCAAGTCTGAATTAACACAGCAGAAAAACTAAAAAGGCAGAAAATGACAAACATTTATCCATAAGACACTGAGTGTAAAGGGTCTCAACTCTCCCAAAACAGAAATCAATTCATGAAATGGATTTTTTAAGAAAGATCCAAGTACAAGCTGTTTGCAAGAGATTCATATCATAGGCAAAGACAGTCACAGGCTGAAAGTAAGATGATGGAAGAGACATTGCCAGCAAACAGAGTCCAAACCCAAAGAGGAGTATCTATCCTCAAATAGGACAAATTAGATTTCAAGCAAAAATTAATCAAGAAATAAAAGACCATTACATATTAGTAAAGGAAATAATCCAACAAGAAGATATTCCAATAGTAAAGTGCCCCAAATATCAGTGAACCAGATTACAATTTTAAATCCTAGATAGACTCCTATGTAATGATCCTAGGTGATATCAACATACCCCTTTCATGAATAGATGGGTTATACAAGTATAAAGTCAATAAAATTATTTCCACCTAAATAATACTATAAATCAAACTAATCTAACATATGCAGAACATTTCATGGAGAAAAAGCTGAATTCCTCTTTTTTTCTAATTAGTTCATGGAATGTTTTCCAAAACAAACCAAATTCAAAGTCACAGAGTAAATCTTAGCAATTGCAAGAATACTGTTAGGATCCTGTGCATCCATCTTGTCATATCACATAAAATGAAACTAGACATCAACAGCAAGAAAAATCTAAATATCACATGAACACATGGACACTGAACAATAATATTTAAAATAAGGAAAGCATCATAGAAAAAATGAGAGAAGGGATAACAGAATTGTTGGAAACAAATGAGAATAGAGATACAACATATCAAAATATCTTGGTCAATTTGAAGGCAGTTCTAAGAGGAATGTTTATAGTATTGAATGCCTACATTAAAAAAGTAAAAATCTTCCAAGACAGTAGAATGGATCAGCTATAACTTCCCCATGTTCATATATGAATACAAAACCAGTATAACTTCACATCATATACAACCATAAGAATGCGAAATTATGCTCCATGTATGTATAATATGTCAAAATACATTCTACTGTCATGTATATCTAAAAAGAACACATTTTTAAAAATTAAAAAGAAAAATAATATAAATCTACATTTATTTGTGCAAATTTTAAAAAATGCATCCATTTGAGCATATTGCTAGAATGCTTCCCAGGACCTTGGAAGGACCCCGAAAGGAAGGGGATGTGAAGCTGAAGGTCCAGTATGGCTTGTTGAACTCTTCTCTGTATTCTAAGGGGCCATTTATTTTCCTCCATCACCACATACTAAAGAATGGCTGGGAAGCAGGCCATAATTCCCAAAAGTCATCCTGAAACTTCACTAATGCCATTCACTCAGGTAATATTAACCAGATATCTACACTGGTAAAAGAAGTGTAAAAGCCAAAGTTCTGCCCACTATGTATCTCTATATGGTTTACTTAAAACCATGTTTGAATACTTTGAATACTTGCATTATATGTGTAATTAATGTCTTAAATTGCAGTCAAAATAATAAAAGATATGATTAAGATATGAAAAAAGGAATGATTCCAAATAAATAATCTAATGTTACACCTCAAAGGCTTAGAAAAGGAAGACCAAAGTAATACCAAAATCAGTAGAAGACAGAAAACAATTAAGACCAGAGCTGAAATTAATTAGTGAATTAAAAATGCAAAGGAGCAATGCAACAAAGAACTAGTTCTTTGGAAAGATAAGAAAGATTGATAAATACTGGGCCAAATAACTCAAAAGAGAGAAAAGACCTAAATTAATAAAATTAGAGGTGAAAAAGGAAAAATCACCAAAGATAACTCTGAAATCTAAAGGATAATTAGAAACCATTTTGAAAATTTTTACTTTAGTAAACTGGAAAATCTAGAACATATTGACAAATTTCTAAGGCATCTGACTTGTAGAAATTGAACAAAGAAGACAGAGAAAATCTAAACAGACATCAAGCCACAATATAGAAAAGGCAATTAAAAACCCTCAAACAAAGAAATGTTCAGGACCACATGGATGCTCAGCTGAGTTCTGCCATACATTTAAAAGAGAATTAACACCAGTTCTTCTTCAAATTATTCCATGAAATTGAAAGGAAAGAAACACTCCTTAACATATTATATGAAATCAGCATAACCCAGATACGAAACCAGAAAAAGACACATCAAATAAAGAAAAATACAGATGAATATAAATGCAAAAGTACCTAATTAAATAATAGTAAATGGAATAAAAAAAATTAAGAAGACAGAATACTATGACCAAGTAGATTTCATCCCAGGGAGGAAATACAGTCAACATACACAAATTGATAAATACAAAATATAAATAGAGTTAAAGAAAATAATCATATAATCACCTCAATATATTCAGAAAAGACCTTTGATAAAATCTAGCACCCATTCAAGTCAAAAGTTTTGGAGAAACTAGTGCTAGAAAGAAGTTACCTCAACATTATAAAAGATATATATGACACACCCAAGGCTAACATCACAATGAATAGAGAATAACTGAAAGGATTTACTCTAAAATAGAGACCATGACAAGGATGTCCCCTTCCAACAATCCTATTGAATATGATTCTTGAGGCTCAAGCCAGAGAAATCAGGCAAGAGAGGAAAATTGAAGGGACACAAATAGGAAAAAAAAAAGTCAAACTATCTGTTTTCTGATGACATAATCCTATACCTAAAAGATCAAAAAATATAGCCCATAAGAAGTCTTCAAGAACAGAAAAATTTAAAAAATAGCAGGATACAAGATTAACCAACATTCATAAATCAATAGCTTTCCTAAATTCCAATAGTAATATTACTGGAAAAGAAATCAGGAAAACTATCCCATTTAAAATAAGCTCAAAAAATATCCTTAGGAATTAACCTAACCAAGGAAGGAGATGAAAGACACTTACAATGAATACAATAGAATACCAAACAAAGAAATTGAAGAAGAACTTAGAAGAATGGAAAGACCTCTGATGTTCTTGAATAGGCACTATTAATATTGTCAAAATGGTTGATATTACCAAAAGCATTCTACAGATTCAACACAATCCCATCAAAGCATTAATAACATTCTCCACAGAAGTAGATAAAATAATCCTAAAATTCATTTGAAAGAATAAAAAGCCCAAAATAGCCAAAGTAATCTTGAGTAGGAAGAATGGTGCTAGAGGAATCATAATACCCGAACTGAAAACATTCTACAGAACTATGTAACAAGAATGTATGGTATTGGTATCATAATAGATAGGAAGACCAATGGAATAGAAAAAGAAAACATAGAGACAATCCCACATAGTACGATTATAATCATTCAATACTTGACAAAGATGTCAAAAACATATATTGGAGAAAAGGTAACCTTTTTAGAAAAATGTTAATGGGAAAACTGAATTTTTATATGTAGAACAATGAAACAAGATCCCAATCTCTTTCCTTGCATGGAAGTCTGATCAAAGTGGATCAAAGATTTAGGAATTAGACCAGACCTTTGCAATTTTTAGAAGAAAAATAAAGACTCAATATTCCAATATTGAAGTAACTTTCTTAACAAACTCTCTAAATCTCAAGTAATAAAACAAAGAATCAACAAGTGGGATGGCATCAAATTAAAAAGTTTCTGCTCAGCAAGGAATTGATTAAGAACATAAGCAGAGAGTCTACAGAATTGGAAAAAATTGTGGGAAATTACTCTTCTGATGGGGATTCAAATCCAGAATACATAAAACCTCCAAAAGCTTAGCACCAAATAAAACAATAAATAAATAACTCAATCAATAAATGGGGAAAAAACTAAACAGACATTTCTCAAAAGTAGAAACACAAATGGCCAACAAAGAAGTAAAAAATAAATATTCAATGTCCCACACAATAGGGAAATGCAAATCAAATTTACATGGAGATTTCATCCCAACTCCAGTCAGAATGGCAATTATCAAGAACACAAATAATAATAAATTCTGGTAAGGATATATGGGGTGGAATGTGAACTCATGCCTTGTTGGTGGACCTAAAAATGAGTAGAAACACTCTGGAAAGCAGAATGGAGAGTCCACCTAAAAAGAAGGAATTTAACCACCATATGACTCAACTATGTGAGTCCTCACTATTTCTGTGAAAGAGCTAAAATCAGCATACTCTAGTGATACAGTCTATTCAATATTTGTAGCAGCACCATTTACAAAAGTTAAGTGATAAAGCCAACCCAGGTGTCCATCAATAGATAAATGGATCAAGAAAATGTGTAAAATATACACAATGGAGTGTATATATACCATTTACTCAGAAGTAAAGAAGAATTAATTATGGCATTTTCCAATAAATGGATGGAACTGGAGAATATCATGCTAAATTTAATTAGCCAGACTCAGAAAGCCAAGGGTCGAAAGTGTTCTCTCATATGCAGAAGCTAGATGGGATTAATGTGGAAGAAGGAGGGGTCGGATATCATAAGGGTAGAGGGAACACCAATGGAGTAGAAGAAAGGGATTGAGGGGGAAGAAGGAGGGAGGGAAAGGGGAGAAGATATGGAATAATTTTAAAAGTTATACTAAGTACATGTAGAAATACACCACAGTGATTTCCACCTTTATCTGTAGCTGTAAAGCACCAATTAAAACTTAATAAATTAATAAGTAAATAAGGTAGGATTAACATTAGAGAGGAGGAAGGCCAATAGGGTGAAAGAGGAGGGGAAGGAAAGAGGAGGCATCAGGGAATAAAATGGTGCAAGTAAAATTCCATGATCGCATGGCCATATCAAAGTGAAATCCACTGCTGGGCATGGTGTCACATGCCTGTAATCCCAGTGACTCAGGAGGCTGAGGCAGGAGGATCATGAGTTCAAAGACAGACTCAGCAACTTAGCAAGGTTCTAAGCAACTTAGCAAAACCCTGTCTCAAACTAAAAAAAAATAAAAATAAAAAGGGCTGGGGATTGTAGGGAGTGGTGATGTGGATCAGGGTGCCTTATTGCTGTTGTGTGCTCTTGTGCTGGGATCTCTCTGTGCAAAAGTACAGGTTAACACTGCCCAGTTGCTATGGTGATACCAGCCATGGTAACTATACAGAAACTCAGAGTTATCAGTTTTTAACCTTGAAACTCAGACTCTGGCTCACAGGGACAGAGGATTTGGAAAATAGCAAGATAACCATAATGTCTCCTCAGCGCTGTGACCCTCAAGTTTGCCTGTTTTCCAGAAACTTTCTCACAAATAACCTTTTGATGATAAAACAAACAAACAAACCAAAAAGAAAAACAAAAACAAAAAAAAACAAAAAAACCCCTATACATTAAATGTGCCCAGTTAGCTCTGGGTCATTGCATCACCATATGTGTGTAATGTCCCACTTGGGATCAGCTTTCTATTTATATGTGTCTGTTTGTGTTTTCTAATCCACCATTGCCCCTATGTTGGTTTCTGAATTAATGACCATGCAGGTCACAGAGGGGATGTGGCTCAGTGGTTAAGCACCCTGGAGTCAAACCAGGTAACCAAATAAATTAAATAAATAAACTCAACGATTATTGGTTAATGTATGTTTGAAGTATAATGCACTAATAAAAACATTTAAAAAGAACATATGAAGTATTTCAAAAAATAAGTATTAACTTTTGTCAGCAGACTGAGGGTGTCAGATCCCACCATTAGCTAAATTCTTGATGACTGCCATTCTGACTTGTGTGAGATAAAACATCAGAGTGTTTTTGACTGGCATTTTCCTAATTATTAATGATGTTGAACATGTTTTCATATTGTTTTTACTGTGGAAATTAAATAAAACCTTTATTCTTGCTATTTTTTATATTTAATTTTTTATTGTTCTATTTAGTTATACATGACAATAGAGTGTGTTTATGCATTTTGATAAGTCATACATAAATGGAGTACCATTTATCTTGTTTTTATATATTTGTTGGACATTTGTGTTTCTTCTTTTAAGAAGTGTCCACTCAATCCATTTGCTCATTTATTAATTGGGTTATTTGACTTTTTTGGTGTTAAGTTTTTTGAGTTCTTTATATATTCTAAATGTGAATCTTGTGACAAAAGAGTAGCTAGCAAAACTTTTCTCCCATTCTCTAAGTTCTCTCTTCTATTCTTAAGTGCTTCATTTGCTATGCAAATTTTCTGCTTTTGAAATCTACAACTTGTAGGAGAAGCCCCTGGTTATTGGCAAGCAGCTGAGAATGTCTCAAGGATGTAAGGAAGACCTACACTCACACAGGCCTGACAGGCAAACCTGCAGGAAGGAGCTTTCTGCTGTAGCAGGCTAGAGAAGCAAAGACCACCTTCTCAAAATTAGCATAACTCTTGCCAGGGAATCCTTAGGGGGGGGAGTCAATTAGGCACCAAGCAAAGAGGTTAGTGAAAACATGATTGGACAAGATACAATCCTTACTTTACATATCTATATGTTACATTATTGAGCATTGTTTCAAACCCTAATTAACATAAGGACAGACAGGCAATAAATCTTATTTGGTTTTATAAGAACAAAACCTCCACACAATAAATGAGTTTTGTAGGCAGTTTGCCACCAGCCTGCACTTACCCATTCCCAGTGACTCAGTGACGCTTATCCCCCAACTGAGGTTAGCTGAGGTTCAAAAGAACCCCAACATCTGGTACCCAACCTTCCTTGACTTCCCATGTTGCACCCCCGGATTGGTGAGTCCCCCCTCATTTTGGTAAGGGCCGCTTGATGTTCAGTGTGCTGACCATTTGGTGAGAGTGAGCACCAAACTCCTTTCCATCCCCCACTTCCTCCTTTTGTTTGTCTGGTCATGGGGTCTCCCTAGTGAAGGCACACTCTGCCGCTGTTTTCCGTGCCACATTGAGACTCCTTTTTTACTGTTGTTTGTTCCACCGAACTCACATGAGGGTCTGATCCACCCGGAGTTTGAAACCCCGATTTTCTCTCCTTCTGAGGGTTTATCGTTCCGGAGACACCTTGTGGGCATACAGCTGTGATCCAACCAATCACAGAAGTCCCCCACTAAGCAAATCTGATCCAAAACACACCTTTTGTATGTCTCAGTTAGGGACCTCTGTGTCTGTGTTGTGGGCCCCCATACATGGCATTTTCACCATCATACCAGGTTATTTAACTGTTGCTCTGTTCGTACTGGAGAGATTATCTGACTCACTGGTTTCACAGATAGCACTTCCCCTCACACTGCTCTGCCTGTTAACCACACTCCATGATCATGGGCAAACCCTCCACACCCAACCCTCCCACCCCATGCACTGGGCGCCACAGCTTGCAGCTTTGAAATCCCTGCTCTGTCAGTGTGGCCTTAAAGTGAAAAAAAAGATCTCAATCAATTTTGGGAAAGAATGATTTTCCTTGCCTGTAGGACACAAATAAAAGACAAACACCCTGATTGCAAATTAGATGGTGGCTCCACACAGGGAAACAAAGCAAACACTTCCCAGTCACCTTAAAGAGTCACTGGGATACTATGCCGACAACCACCCACCTCCAGCAAGTTTTCTTATCCCAGCAGGAGGGCTACAAAGAAACCCTCAGGGCTCCATCACCATCCAGAGAGGTAAAGGAATGTAAAGCTGTGGTTCTCCCCTTTGAATTCCCTACCTCACACCAGAGCACATGCAGACAGCACGTAGACTTCACCTCACTTGAGCCAGCTTGGCACCTGCCGGTCACAGAGTTTTTCCCATCACAGCGGGAAATAGGGAAACAAAATGCTGAGGAGATAAAATTTATGAAGAAGCAATTCTGCAACACAGTCTTTTCTTCCCCAAATTCCTCCATAAAATTTGGCGCAAAAATCAAACAAAGGAACAGAATAGGCCCTGGATACCACAGTTCCCTGCCTTGTGTAAACAATGAGATCATGCCAGGAATTCCAGTCTTCCTGGAGCAAGTAAACTTAAAGAGCCATTCTCTGTTAATATTAACGGAATCCTAACATTCTCCTCAGTTCCTAATGGTCTAGTGGTGAAGATTCTGCACTCTCACCCCTCCAGCCTAAGTAGCTTAATTGGTGGAGTGCCTGCATCCTGATTTCACAGGTTGCTGGTTCACACCCCCACCACTGCTAAAACACAGAAAGATTTTTCATTAGTTCCAAAAGCTCACAAACTGTGTATTTGTTTAAATGCCACAGAATCCAACTTTATCATTATATCCTTTCCTAAAAATTCTATTAGAAGGTTTAATATTGAGCATTGCAGAAAAATGGGTTTCAGACTTTCTTCTTCTCATGCTGCTTTATAGATATCATTTTTCCAGGACTCTTGCTTTTTCCTTGAATTTTTTATTTTTTGAGATCATGACTTTTTGATCAGTCCTATTATTTTTTTATTCAACTCGAGTCATTTTTAAACCATGCAATGGAGAGTCACCTATAAGAAGCTACAAGGCTTTTGTTTTTATGTGGTGTTTGTATTGTGTGTGTTTCCATTTGTCTGTCTGTTGTATGTTCAAAATTTGTGTACACGATAAAAAATTAAATATAAACAAAGAGCACACAAATTAAAATTCAAAATATGGATCCAAATACCTTTAATTCATGTGGTTTAAAAGGTTCAATTTAAATGGGGCAAACAAAAGTAAAATATCTTAGATTTACTTTGCTCAAGATCTTTCTAGGTGAGAACACTACTGTTTATTGTGAAATGTCTAATGTCCATTGTTTCAAGGATTTTTCTTCACAAGGAAGAGAGAATGAATATGCTTGTCTGATATCTTAATTCTTGAAGGAAAAATAAGTAAATTGGATTTGATATATAAGGAATTAATTCAAAAAGTTAAATGCTAACCTTAAAATAGCATGTGATACTCTTAACTCCTTAAATTTCAGGACAACATACTTCAACATCACTGGTGTTTTCACAGATTGGTAAATGATGGAACTCCATTCTCTGATGGAGATGTGGATCTAAAGAGTTATACTAGCAATCTTTACCTCCATATGTTTCATTTGCAGGTTAAGGACCAAGTAATGGTTATTTTTACAAGAATCAAGAAAGATATGCCATACAAACTCTAAATAAAAAGAAAACTGGAGTTCTTATATTAATTTCAGATGAAGTAGTTTTGGATCAGGAAAGATGATTTAGACATAGAAATATCACATCATGACAAAGGGAGTAATGGTTCAGGAACAATCATAAATTAGATGTTAAAAATTATGTAAGGTAAATAATGATAGATGCAAAAGGGAACTATTTAATTTGACAATTAGTATTTTTGAATTTGAAACTCCTATTTCTGTAATTGATAAAACAAGTAGGCAGAATATCAATAAATGAAGGAGGAGATTTATATCAATTAAATTACCTAATTGAAAGTTATAGAATACTCCAACCACAGGGGAATATATATTCTTCACAGCATATATAAAATATAAACCAGGGTGAATAAAATGCTGAACTATAAAACAAAGCAATCCTTAAATAATTTTAAATAGTGGAATCATTAAAAGTATGATCTTAAACCATATGGTGCACAACTAGAAATAAACAGCGGAAAGATACCTCAATAATTCTCAAATATTTGAAATTACACAGCATATGTCCTAAAGACAGAAAAATATAATTAAAAAGTACAGCAAAATTATAGAAAATTGACAACAGAAAAGCAACAGAGGAAATGAAATAAAGCAGTCTCTTGCAAAATAGCAGTTAAAGTGATAAACCTCTAGCCATGTTAAGAAAATGAGATGACACAAATAAACTATTTCAGGAATGAAAGGGGGGATACCATTACTAATCCCACAGAAATTAAATAGGAAATAAGGGAAATGATAAATAATTCTATGAATATAAATTTGGCAACTTAATATGAAATGGACCAATTATTTTCATGAATGAACTACAAAATCAACATCAGGAAGAAATAGATGTCCTGCATATCAAAAATATCTCCAAGCCTTGGTAATTATGCTGGTAGACTGAAAAAATTTTAAAGAGGAATTAACACTAATCCTACAGATTATCTGTAAGCAAAATGAAATATAGGAAAGATTTCACAGATCATTTTATGAGATCTATATGACCGTGATATCAACCCATGAAAATATGTTGAAAGAAAAATAAGGCAACAGAGTGATATCCCCATGAAGATATATGTAAAACTAGAAACTATAAGTCAGCAAATTAACTCTAGCAATATAGAAAAATAATACTATGTTGTAAACTAGTGAGTTCAGGTGGATTCAATATGTGAAAGTTAGTAAAAATAATTCATAATAACATAAAAACAGATAATCAGCTCAATAGATACAGAAAAGGGATTAAAAAAATCAGTATCTAGTCTTGATCCATCTCTCAGTAAACCAGAAACACAGGGAAACTTCCTTAACCATGTAGAGGCAATAGGCAAAAATCCTACTACTAAGATATTTTTAATTGAGAGTAATTGAAAACTTGTACCCTGGTTGAACAGGAAAGAATGTCCTATCTCACTTCCCCAATGCAGCATTGTCCTGGAAATACTAGGCAGCGCAAAATGACACACAGACTGGAAGGGAGAAAGACAGCCATCTCTATCCACACGTGACGTGGCTGTCAAGGGAGAACATCCAGTGGACCTACAAAATATCTCTTGGAACAAACTATGAGTCTAGCAATGTTGAAAATTATAGATCAATATTCAAAACCCAATTATGCTTCTATATATAAGCCATAACCATTTGGAGTTTGAAGATTTTTAAATGCTATTAATAATGGCACCAAAAATGAAGTCATGAGGTATAAATTTAACAAAATGTGTGTAAGATCTGTATGATGAAAAACTACAAAACACTGCTGAAAGAAACTAAAATCTAAATGAAAGAGCTAAACCATGTCCTCAGTTGCTATGACATAAGCATTTCTGCCCTCCCAAATTCTTGGAATTTAATTGTCATTGGGACAGCATTAAGATATAGGACATTAAAAAGATGATTAGGCCTTGAGGGCTCTACTATCATGAACTCTTTCCATTATTATTGGAGTGGGTTTATTATCATGGGAGTGCATTTCTCATAAAAGGACAACTTTGTCCTCTGGTTGCCTCTCTCTCATTGATTCTCTTGCTTCTGCCATGGATGACACCACACAAGGCTCTCGACAGACACTGTGACTTTGATCTTGGACTTTACAACCTCCAGAAATAAACTTGTTTCTTTATAAATTACCCAGATGGTTTATTCTGTAATAGTAACACAGGATGGTCTAAGACACCAGAACATTTTTGCTAAATATCAAGAAGTTTATTTAAAATTTTGTGTGTGAAGACAAGATTGGAATAGCCAGAACAATCTGAAAGAGCAGAAAGAAGTCGGAGGAGTCCTAAAACCCAATTTTGAGACTTATTGTGAAACATTAATCAAGATAATATGGAATTGGCAGAAGAGTAGATAGCTATCTAAAGGGAACAGAACAAGAATAGAGAGAATGGATCGACATTAACTCAGATAAGTTACGTTTGGTTTAATACAGAAGGTAAGGCAGAAAGTTGTTAGACATTAACAGTAGAAGAAGAGCTGGGGTTGTGGCTCAGTGGTAGAGCACTTGCCTAGCATGTGTGAGACACCAGGTTCCATCCTCAGCAGCACATAAAAATAAATAAATAAGGGTATTGTGTCCATCTACAACAACAACAAACAAATTTTAAAGAAGAGTTCATAACATATCCATTGAAAAAAATGGATATTACAGATTGCTTATTGTTTATTTGAAATCCAAATTTAACTATATTTTGTCTTGTAACTCTGTGTTAAAGTCAGAAATATGTGAGTTGGTTCACAGGGTCTGTAAGTCAAATAAACTCACTAACACCACCACCAAAATGTTTGAAACAATACATATTAAAGGGAAATGTAGGGTTTTATCTAACTCATAGTCAGTGTGGTAGAAAAATGAATCAAGATCTGAAGGAAGAAATTCCTATGGTTCTGGACACTTATAAAATCTCTCTACTATTGAATAAAAATTATAGGCCTATTTGGAACTCACACAGTCAATATGAAAATATTTAAAGAAATAGTGCTTTGTATCCTATTATTTTACATATCTGAAAATATGGCAAAAAAATATCAGCAATACTTCCTCACTGGAGAATTCACATGGATGCAACGAAGTTGGCATACCACCTAGAAAAGCAGGTCAAATTTCCAAGAGATGTAATCTCTAAATGACTGATAGGTATTCTGGTATCTCCCTCCACTGCTACCTACATGTATTCAGAATCTTTAACCCAGAATTTGAATCTCTGAAAGATATTTTTGAAAACAAAATATAAGAGGGACAAAAGTACAAGAATACTTGCACATGTATATGCACAGTGGCCTTATTTGTAAAAGAAAATAATTGGAAATAGCTCAGAATTTCATTAAAAGGATGAACAAATTGTGATTATCCATACAATATCATATGTAAAGAAATAAAAATAATGAAGTATTGTTATATACAATACACATGAATCTCAACAGGATTGAAATTAAGGAAATCAGACAAAAAATACTATGATGCCCATGTTATGATTTCATGTATATAAAATTCTAGAAAATGTAAGTAATCTTTGGGAAAGCAAATCAACGGTTTCCTGGGGACAGGAGGAAGGAAAGAAAGGAGAATTTACAAAAGTACATAAAGACACTTTTGGGAGTCATGGATATGTTACTTATATTGCCCACAGGGATAATGTGGTGGGTGTATACATACATAAAATTTAGCAAATTAATATTAAATATAATGAAGTTTACTGTATGTAAATTACCTCAGTGTAATCTCTCCTAT
>JAJEJO010023744.1:0-11370 GCA_020662805.1 Glaucomys volans | reverse complement strand
AACTATTGGATATGCTTTGGAGAAGAGCCACCCCAAGGCAAATCCAAATAATTTTTATCAAATTCTGTAGATTGCTTTTGAGAAAAATCCAGCCAGCATCCTTTCTTGCAGATCAAATACCAATGTCTGGGAGTAATGAGGAGAGAAAGATTTATATCTGTCCCTTTATGGAACATGAGTGTTGTAACGACTTAAGAGCAGATATTATCCCAAGTAAGCATGGAAGCATCTGGCAGTTGGAGAGGTTTGCATTTTGAGGAAATTTTATGTTCTCTGGTCGTTGGGACCAAAGGGAATTGAAGAAATCCTTAACATCTGAAAACCAAACCCTTTCAATTTCAAATGGTTCACACCCGTCTCCTTCTTATCATTCCTCTTGGCATTTTCTGTGCAGAAACTCAAAGCAGTTGGGCCAAATACGTATCCCAGCAGAGGTTCTGCATCTTGCTTCTCAGCACAGGTTTGTGGGTGCTTGGAAATAGTGGATTCGGGGCAAAGTCTTGTTCTCTGAAAAAGGGAACGTCTGAGCAACTTCATGAGGTACAGTCTGCAAATATGAATAAGGAGTGGGAAGAGGTGTTGGCTCACAGTACCTATGAATCCATGAATTATATTTGCTCAGAGAAAAAAGATTCCCAACGTAGTTTTCAAACGTCCAGTATTTATATTTACAGAAATTACTATCAGCATTCTTTGCAGTGAAATTACTAACAGAAAGTCCTTTCCCATGAAATCTTAGTACTTTTTTTCTTCTCAAAATGGTGCTACACTGATTTTTATCCCATGCATAAATGCCTAAATGATTTAACAGTGCTCTGGGAAATGAGAGCAAAAGAGAGGAGAACACCAGTATGCAAATTGGAAGGGTTGGCATGCAGGAGTTTCATTTGGAAGGGTGTGGAGTGTCATGAGCTGTGTAGGAAAATACAGGCTTTTCCTCGTCCCAAGGCTTTTTGCTGGGATATAGACAACTCGTTTCTCTATGAATGGCTTCACAATCATCCTAGCTGTGCTGCACATATGGCCTGCAGTCACAGAAAGGCCATATGTTACACAATTGTGCCACAGTTTCCATGGCACTCAGAACCTGTACAAGTCCTGACTGCCACTGAGGAATCATCAATAGAAGGACTGGGCCAGCTGTGCTGGATGGAGGGATGAGGAAGCAGGCAAGTCCCAGGGGTCTTTTGTTTGCATCAAAGGGATCCTAACCTCTTAGCACATGAGAACTGAATTCAGAGTGTGTTGTGGGCCCAGCCCCTCTGGCTTTTAGATATCTGACTCCGTCCAAGATAAGTGATCTTGCTGAAGCCTGATAGCCTGCCATAACATTCATGAACCTGAGGGGAGCTGGGCTCACTTAGCTACAGCAGGCATTATGATTTCCTGGGAATGGGGTACCCAGTGCAGGCAATTAGTCCCCATCAGGGGTAGTCAACCAGGGAAAGATGAGGTGGTTTCCAAGGTCGGGTGGTTCACCAAGTCTAGTACATGCCTTAGGGGAATGGTCCTCTGCAGACACTCCTCCTGGTCTGCACTCACCATACATTGCTGAATTGGGAAACAGGTCTAAGGCCTTAGCAGCCACTCAATATGATGGTCAATGATATTTCAGAGCGGTGGAGAATGTCAGAGAGCTCAGGGGGTTAGGTGAATATTGAACTGCGAAACATCACACAAATTCTGGTGTGACACCACACCTTTCCATGAAAGACCCAACAGGAGACAGGTGGAACCTAGGACTTAGGATTTCTAAGTAGAATTGAGGAGCTGCTTAGCTCCCCAATGAGGCGAGGAGAGAGTTAATCACCAATCTATTAGGAAGGAGGCTAGCAAGATACTGGCAATTGATTGGAGACATTCTATGCTCACTCCAATGGTCAGGCCCCACCACCTCTGCTGTCCTTTACAAATATGGTGCATTCAGATATTGTATTGCTATGATTTTCCAAGGGAACCTTCCATTCACTCTTTGATGCAGAAACGTCTTACAGTGTTTCTTCATTGAAGGTCTAATTCTCTTGACCTCCCTATTGCCATTCTGAACAAAGGCCCTCTGGCATAATTTCAAGGACCCCTTAACCAGCAGCTCTGATATACAAGCTACAGGTCAATTTCACAGACCCTGGCACACCAATCACCCAAGAGGTGAAACTGAGGGAAGAAGCAATGCCTGATGGGGACTGGATGAACCTGGACTTTGAATGATAGGGGGAATTCAGGCTTTACATAACACCTATGGTTCTTGAATTTCATCAGTGGAATTTAATTTATGAATTCAGTGCTAATTCACACAAGTCTTTAATAAATGATATGTATAAAAATGCAAGGAATAAGAAATGATTAATGAAATGCTATATGCAGCTGTACTTTTATTTCATCTCTCTGTTTTCAAGGTGGTATTTAGGTTGTGTTGGAAAACATTCAGATGCAGAAGGCCACTACTTTGTTAGAGAGACTAGTGTTAACCAGAAAGCTTCTAATTCACAAGTCCTAGTAAGGGGTGATATTTTCAATGTCATTTCTTACTGAAGTGCAACAATGAATTCCGAATATAAGATAACCCGAACTTCAAAACACGAAAATAGAAAATAATCAATTTTAGACCTGGGTGTACATATTAATTTTGTAGAACTTGCTGACTCAATACACTTGCCAGCATATTAGTGAGACCATTACAACCTCTGTGTTCCTGAGGGTTGTCTCATTTTGCAGAATCCTGTCTCTTAAAAAATCCATATCACTGGGAAATCTCTTTTTCTTGTAATACAACTGCTTACTGAACACTCTATTTTAATGGTCTTCCAACTAAATATCATATCCATCCAACTGTTTTGGTTCACTTGATTGAAAAGAGGAGGAAAGGTTGGGATGTCATGATCTGAAGAAACTTATTAAGGTAGATTACTCCATGCTCTGCAGATCTGAATATGTGATATGGTTTGCAGAGAAATGACCCATGGCATAGCCAAATAATTTCTATAAAATTCTGTAGATCACTTTGGAGAAAAATACAGCCAGTATCCTTTGTTGCACGTCAAATTCCGAAGTCTGGAAAGTACTGTGGAGAGACAGATTTATCCCTCTTCCTTTAAGGAACAAGCGTGTTGTAGGTGCTCAATGAGGAGAAAAATATCTAATGGAAACATAGAGGCATGTGGCAGCAGGAGCAGTAGGCATTTGTAGGAAGTATTATAAGCTCTGATGTTTAGGACAAATGAAATTGAGGGAATCTTTCACACCTGAACACAAAGTCTTTGCAATCACAAACTGTTCACAACTCTCTTTAATTCCTCCTGTTCTTTGCCTTGAGGTACTTCTAAGTAGCTGGGCAAAATTCATATCCCAGGGGAGGTGCTGAAATTTGCCTTTCATCTGAAGTATGTAGGTGCTTAGAAAATGTGGATTCTCTGGTCATTGTCTCTTTCTCTGAAAAAGGAAAAGTTTCAGCAACTTCAGGAGGAACAATCTGTAAATATGTACATGAAATGGGAAGAGATGTTGGCAAACAGGATCTATGAATGCATTAATAATATTTGCTCAGAGAAAAATAAATCCAAATTCATATTCAAACGTCTAGATGCTATGTTTGCATAAATTCTTCTCAAGATTATTGACAGTGAGAGTTTTTGCAGAAAGTTCTGTCCCTTGAAATTTCAGTCCTTCATTTCTCCACAACATGTTGCTGACCTGGTTTTGACCCCACGCAGAAATGCTGAAATGTTGTACCGCTGCTCCTGGGATATGAGAGCAAACCAGACGAGAGCTACAGTATGCAGTAAAGAGCATAATATGCAGGAAAAGCTTTGGAAAGGCATGGAGTGTTCTGGTTTTGTGTAGGAAAATGCGGGGTTTGCCTCCTCAATGGGCTTGTTGCTTGGCCTTGAGCAGCTGGGGTCTCCATGAATGACTTGGCTCTCATCCTATCTGTGCTGCACATATGGCCTGCAGTCACAGAAAGGCCATATATCACACAATGGTGTCATGGTTTCCATTGCAACTGGAATTTATTCAGGTCCTGGCTGCTGCTGAGGGACCATCAAGAAAAGGGCTGGTCCAAGTGTGCTGGTGGGATATTAGAGGAAGCAGGCAAGTCCCTAGAGTCTTTTGTTTGTGACAAATGGATTCTAACCTCTGAGCTGATGAGATGAGGGATCAGACTTTGTTGTGGGCCCACCCCTCAGGCATTGAGACTCCATGCAAGGTAAGGGTCCCCTGCTAAAATCTGACAACCTGCCATACCATCCCTGCCCCTGAGGGGTGATGTGCTCACTTGGCTGCAGCAGGCATCATGATTTACTGAGAATTGGGACCCCACTGCAGGCAATAAGTCCCCATCAGGGGTAGTTGAACAGGAACATATGAGGTGCTTCCCGAGTTTGCATTGATCCTCAAGACTTGCACATGCTGCAGGGTCCTATGAAGACACTCCTCCTGCTCTACACTCACCTGGTACATTTCTGAGTCAGGATAAAGGCCTAGGACCATAATATCCACTCCAAATGTTAGCAGATGATGTTTCAGAGAAATGGAGCATGCCTAGCAGCTCATTGGGTAGGGTGAAGTTTGAACTGGGAAACATCAGACCAATTCTGATGTGATGTCACACCTTTCAACAAATGCCCCTAAAGAAGACAGCTGGAACCATGGACTTAGGATTTTGTAGTAGAAGTGAGGAACTCCCGAGCCCCCCAATGTTGATAGGAGATAGTTAATCCCTAATCAATTAGGATGGAGGCTAGCACCTTGCTGGCAATCCAGAAGAGACATTCTATGCTCAATCCACTGGTCAGGCCCCACTGGCTCTGCTGTTCCTTATAATTAATTTACACTCAGATATTGTATTTCTATGATTTCCCAAGGGTCTCTGCCACTCACCCTTTTATGCAGAATCCACCTTCCCAATGTGTCTTTATTTAAGGTGTAATTCTCTTGGCCTACCTATCGCCTGTCTGAACAAAGGCCCTCTGGCATAATTTCAATCACACCTTCATCAGAGGTATCTACATGCAAACTATAGGTCAGTTTCACTGACCCTGGCAAAGAATCCTCCAAGAAGGTGAAAATGAGGGATGAAACAGGATGAGCATGCCTGATGAGGACTGTATGAACCTGGATGTCAAATGATACAGGGAATTAAGGATTTACATAATACCTGTGACTCCTGAATGAAATCATTTGATTTATGTATTCTGCACCATTTCATACAAGTCTTTAGGAAATGATGTCTATAAAAATGCAAACCACAATAAACTGAAAAATCGATGGCCATGTGCAGCTCTGCATTGTCTACATCTCTCTATTTTCAAATTGATATTTTGTATGTGTTCTAAAAGATTGAGGTGTACAAGTTCACTTATTTGCAGAGAGCATGGAGTGTGCCCCAGAAATCTGATCCTTCAAAAATCATAGTGAAGTTAATATTTTCAATGTCATTTCTTGCTGAAAGGCAATATTGAAATCCCAATATTTGCTAAATCTGAACTTCAAAATGCAAAATAATTTCAGACCCTGGTGAGCATTTTTACATAGTTGAACTTTTTGGCTCAACACTCTTGCCAGCATATTAATGAGGCCTTTATGACCTCTGTGTTCCTCAGTGTTGTCTCATCTTCAGAAATATTGCCTCTTAATACATCCAGGTCTCTGGGGAACCATTTTTGACTGGAATTACACCTGCTTACTGAATACTTTTTGTATGATCTTGCCATTAAATCTAATACTTATCCACGCATTTTGTGTTCACTTGATTGAAGAGAGGAGGAAATGTTTAGACACTGGAGGGTTGGCAGGATCTGAAGAGGTTCATTAAGGAAGATGACTGCATGTTCTGCAGACCTGACTATGTTATTTGCTTTGTAGAAAAGTCACCCAAGGAAGAGTCAATAATTTCTCTCAAAAACTGTAGATCGCTTTGAGAACATTCCATTCAGCATTCTTTGTGGCCTGTCAATTCCCAATATCTAGGGAGTAATGATGAGAGACAGATTTATCCCTCTGCCTTTAAGTAACAACAGTGTTGTAGCTACTTAGTGAGTGGAAAAAGATGCAAGAGAAACATGGAGGCATGTGACAGCTGGAGAAGTAGGCATTTGAAAGAAATATTATAAACTCTGATTGTTGGGATCAATGAAATTGAGGGAATCTTTCACACATGAACACCAAAGCTTTACCATTGCAAGTTGCTCACACTTGTCTCATTCTTTTAATTTCTTCTGGCCTTATCAATTATGCATCGTGCCAAATGCATGTCCCAGTGGTGCTGCTGGATCTGTCTTTTCCCCTCAGATATGTGGGTGACTGGAAAATGTGGATTTTGGGGGCAATGTCTCTCTGAATAAGATAATGTCTCAGAAATTTCACGAGACACAGTCTGTAAATATGCATAGGTAATGGGAAGAGTTGTTGGCTCTCATGGACTATGAACCCATGAATAATATTTGCTCACAGAAAAAAAAATCACCATTCTGTTTTCGAACATCTGGCAGTTATATTTGCAGGAATCCCTCTCAAAATTCTTTACAGTGTGATTACTTGCAGAAAGACCTGTCCATTAAAATGTCAGTCCTTCACTTCTCTGCAAAATTCTGCTACCCTAGTTTTTTGATCCCATGCAAAAACGCATAAGTGGTTTTCCTGTACTCCTGGGACATGAGAGCAAAAGAGAGGAGAGCTACATTATGAAGATTGGATGGAACTGGCATGTGGGAACTTCTTGGAAAGGCATAAAGTTTTCTGGCCAATGTAGGAGAATGTAGGTTTTTTCTCTTCTGAGGACTTGTTGCTTTCCTTGGCAACTTGAGTTTCCATGAATGGGTTGATTGCCATCCTTGCTGTGCTGCACATAGGGCCTGTAATCACATAATGGACATATGATACACAATCCCATCATGGCTATGTGCACCTGTGTATTTATTACATCTCTCTGTTCTAGTACATATTTTGGTTGTGTTGGAAAACGTTGAGGTGTAGAAGTTCAATTCTTTTTCAGAGAGAATGGAGTGCACACCAGAGAGCTTCTCTTTCACAAACTCTAGTGAAGGTGATATTTTCAATATCATTTCTTGCTGAAAGGCAACAATAATGTCCCAATATGAGCTAAACATGAAATTCAAAACCCAAAAAAAGAGAAAGAATTAATTTTAAACCCTGGTGAGTATTTTCATCTTGTAGTTCTTGCTGATTCAATACACTTGTCAGCATATTAGTGATGCTGTTCTGTCCTCTGCATTCCTGAGAGTTGTCTCAGCTTCAGGAATACAGCATTTTAAGATATCCATAACTCTGGGGAGCACTTTTGGCTCACATCACAACTGTCTTCTGAATACTCTCTTTTGAATGGGCATCAAATTAAATCTGATATTTATCCAACCTTTTTGTCTTCATTAGATTGAGCAGAAGTGGAAGTGCTGAGACACTGGAGGGTTGGCATGATCTGAAGAGGCTCATTAAGGTAGGTGACTACATAATCTTGAATATGTGATATGCTTTGCAGATAAATCACCCATGGCACAGCCAAAAATTTTCTATCAAATTCTCTAAATCACTTTTGAGAGAAATTCAGGCAACATCCTTTGTTTCAGGTCAAATACCAAGGTCTATGGATTACAGAGGAGAAAGGTTTATCCCTGTGCCTCTAAGGAACAAGAGTATTGTAGCTACTCAAGGAGCTCAAAATTTTCTGAGGAAAACATGGAGTCATGTGGCAGTAAGAGAAGTAGTAATTGATGTTAGTGCACAGATAACCAAAGAAAGCCTATTTAAAATAATCCTATTGATGATATGAAATCAGGGATATTAGTTACCTTGCAGAATTGGTGTGGATACCTGTAATTCTACAAATAAGGACATGGAATTTCAAAATGCTGTAGGATCTCCTTTTCCTTAGCCTTAACTCCTATCACACTTTTCATACTTCCATTGTTTTCTCTTTTTCAGGTTAAGATTTTATGTCTTGTGTCCTCATTGTTGCATTGTAACTGAAATGATTTTGTTTAGATTTGTGAAGTTGTGCTGCACAGTTTATTTCCAGAGGCATTATTCAACATTCCACATGCAAATTTGGACTTGTTTATATTTAATGCCTGGGTGTACATGCTATGATGATGGAGGGCCTTTCCTACTATGTCATATACCAGGAGAGTGAGGCTTCCCTGGTAGGCTGCAGGGTAGAGTCAGTAAAAAGGGGAGGGATTTTATTTCCTCAGCAATTGCACTTGTGTTCAGCAACTCTTCTTGATTACAGAATGATGTGGCCCCTACTTGCTGTATTTGCATAGCACTTTGAAGCTGAAGAAAGTTCCTAGAATGTTTGGCGAGATCACTCAAAAGTACAACCTCTTTTAGAGACCCATCACAGAAATTGTTTTCATCTCAAACATCATTCTGCATTTAGTGCAGAAGAAATATTCTTACTCCTTCCTGTTTGAATATCCAGCATCCAGGCTTTCTAACATTCTTCACTTTCAGTTGGATGCATGTATGAATATCGTGTGATGCCCTGTAACAATGTGCTCATCCTGCCCTGCAGGACGGTTGTGGTTTTTTCCACCAACTTCACGTTTTCAAAGGATCATAGTTCCAGGTTTTATGACCCTAGCCTGCAGTTGTCATCTTCAAGCTGTTGATTAATGTCCCCTTGGAAATGTGCAGAGGGCCGTTGTTCAGACAGGTGGCATGCATGTCAAGAAAATTACACATTCAGTGAGACAATTTTGAAAGTATTTCTGTATCAAATGGTGAGTTGAAGGGCACCTTGAAAATTCATAGCAAGACAATTTCTAAGTGCAACTTATGAGTAAGAAAACCACAGATGTGGTGGGGCCAGGTCAGTGAAGTGAGCCTTGAATATTTCTCCAGGATTGCCAGCAACTTGCCTGCCTCCATCCTAAAAGTAGTGATGAACACCCCCCTCAACATGTTGGGGAGCTCAACCACTCCTCACCGGTACTTAGAAGTCCTATGTCACAGGTTGCAGCTGTCTTCTGTAGGGGTATTTGTGGAAAGGTGTAGCATCACACCAGAGTTTGTGTGTTGTTTCTCAGTTCAAACTTCCCTTAACCCAGCAAGCCACCCTGAATGCTCCTCTTCTCTTAAATATCATTGACCATCATTGCGAGTGGTTGCTACTTCCCTAGGTCAGATTCCTGACACATCAATGTACCAAGTGAGTCCAGACAAGCAGGATTTTCAGTGTAGGGCCATGCCCCTGGAGCCTGTGCTTGGCCTTGGGTACTCACACATCTCTACCTAACCCAATTCTCCTTGTGAGGACAAATTCCCTGCATTGATTCCTTTCCCAAGAAATCATAGAGCCTCATGAGGCCCAAATAATGCTTCTTTCACCTAAGGAAATGTATGGTATGAAAACCTGTCAGATTTCAATAAAATAAGTTATCTTGTATGAAGTCCAATATCTCAAAGCACAAGGGGTCATGCCCTCTGCACACATTCCTCTACTCCTACGTTCAGATGTTAGGATCACATTTGTAGCCAAGAAAAGACCCCTGGGATTCCCTGCTACCTCTTCCCTCACCCCAGCAGACCTGGAAAAAAGGTTTTTTTTGTTTTGTTTTTTATATTTGACTGCAGTAACCAGAACCTGCAGAACCTGAAGAATTCCTGGTTGCCATGGCAAACGTGACACCATTGTGTTGTCAAATGGCCCTCCTGTGACTGAGGTTGATATGTGCACCACAGAAGGGAAAACTATCAAGGCATTCGTGGAAACCCAAATTGCACAAGTCCCAAAAAAAGCCATGGTAAGAGAAGAATCCTACATTTGCCTACATGGGCCAGAAAATTTGACAGCCTTCCAATAAAAATTTTCGCATTCCAGCCCCCTCCACTGGGCATACTGTAGCTCTCTTCACTCTTGATAACATGCCTCAGAAGCACAGGAAAACAAGTTATGCATTTCTTGAGTGGAATCAAAACCAGGGTGGCAGCATTTTGTGGAGAATGAAGTCTTGACAGTTCAATGGATAGAACTTTGTGCAAATAATCTCACTGCAAAGAATTTTGAGAGAAATTACTGCAAGCATAACTACTAGAAGTTTGAAACCTGAATGCAGATGTTTTCTTCACTGGGCAAGTATTATTCATGGATTCACAGATCCTGTGAGCCATCATCTCTTCCCATTCTCTACACATATTTGCACAATATGCCTCGCAAAGATGCTGAGACATTCCTTAATTAGGGAAACAGACTTCTCCTAGGAACCAATTTCTTCAAGCACCCACTTAGCTAAGGTGAAAAACAAGGTCAAGTACCACCACTGGGGTATGCGTTTGACCAAGCTGGTTAGAATTTCCTGAAGGGAAAGCCAGTGGGAATGAAAAGAAAGAGAGAATTGTGAGCTGCTTGTTATGGTAGCCTTTTTTCTCAGGAGTGTAAGAATCCCTCAATTTCCTTTGATCCTAAAGTTCAGAGGATATAATATTTCCTATAGGGACAAACTTTTCCTACTTCCCCACACCTCCATGTTTCCCTACAATAATTGTCTGCTCAGTGAAGAGGTATAACTCTCTTTTTTCATAAAGGTACAGCAGCAAAACTTCATCTCCTCATTAATACGGAGATATTGAGATTTGACCTGCAACACCGGTTTCTGACTGGGTTGTTCTCCAAATCTTTCACCAGAATTTGATAGGAATTATTGGGTTTTCCCTTGAGGGGTTTTCTTGTAGAGTATATCACTTAGTCAGGCCTGCACAGCGTGCAGTCATCTACTTAAGGTGCCTATTCAGATCATGTAAACACTCCAGTATCTCAACCTTTCCTCATCTGTTTTGTAAACTGAACTCTGAAAGGTCAGTAAGTCTCAGATAAAATTGGAAGTCCATTCTAAAGAGAGTATTCAGTAAGCAGCTGTGGTGGCAGGAAAACTCTTTTGCTGCGACCTAGATTTCTTGAGTTGGTATTTCTGAAGATGAGAAAGCTTTCAGGGATGCAGAAGTAATAAAATTCCTATTAATATGCTGGCAAGTGTATTGCATAAGCAAGTTCTACAAGATGAAAATGCTGAACAGGTTATAAAATGCATTCATCTCTGTTATCGTGTTTTGATGTTCAGGTTGAGCACATTGTGGAACTTCAGTGGTGCCTCTCAGCAGGAAAGACATTGAAAATGTCCCTGGCACTAATGTTTGTGAAGTGTGAGCTTCCTTGGGTGCACTGCATTCTCTCTGAAACAGAGGTTGGTTTCTACAACACAATGTCCCACAGAGCCCCTATATCCACTTGAAAACCTAGAGATATAGACAAAACACATTACAGGTGGCTCTGACTGTACTCAGTTTGTTGTGCTTTGCAAGTTTACAGACATAATTTATTAAAGACTTGTATGACTTGGCACAGAATACATAAAT
>JAJEJO010023712.1:0-11487 GCA_020662805.1 Glaucomys volans | reverse complement strand
CATCACTTAAGAGGTAATTCTCTTGAACTGCCTATCATGTGTCTGAGACAATGCCTTCTGGCACATTTCCAAGGATCCCTCAACCAGCCACCGGTAAATGCAGAGTGCATCTCAGTGTCAGAGACTCTGCAAAAACCACCCTCCAAGAATGTGAAACTGAGGGAGGAATCAAGTGCCTGATGAAGAGAGGATGAAACTTGGCCTCGAATGATACAGGGAATCCATGCTGGACATAAGCCATGGGCCTCTTGAATGATATCAGTGGAAGTCAATTCCTGTATTCAGTGTCAAGTCGTACAAATCTTTAAAAAATGATGCCTGTGAAAATGCAGTGCAGAAAAAATCTGAGAAAATTGAGGGCCACCTGCCACTGTGTTTTTTCTACATCACTCTGTTTTCACATTGATATTGTGGTTGTGTTGGAAAACTTTGAGGTGTAGAAGCCCACTTCATTGGCAGAGAGACTGGAGTGAACCCCATAAAACTTCACCTTCATAAACACTAGCACAGGTGTTATCTGAATGTCCTTGCTGAAAGGCAAATATGTAGTCCTCATATGTGCTAGACCTCAACTTCAAAATGAAAATTTGGAAAAGATATAATTTGAGGCTCTGATGAATATTTTCATTTTGTACCACTTGCTGATTCTATCCTCTTTCCATAATATTAGTTGGACCATTTCAACTTCTACAATCCTCAGAGATGTCTCATTTTCAGGAATACTGTCTCTTAAGAAATCCTGGACTAAGAGGAAGAACTATTGGCTGGCACATGGATGCTTGCCGAAGACTCTCTTAATAATGGGCCTACAGTTAAATCTGACACTTACTGAACCATTTTGGGCTCACTTGATTGATCAGAGGTGGAAATGTTGAGACATTGGATGTTTTGCCTGAACTAAATAGGCTCCTTAAGATAGATGATGGTATGTACTGCAGATCTCAGTATGTGATATGCTTTGCAGAAAAAACACCCTTACCCAGATCTGAAAAATTTCAACCAAAGTTTGTAGATAGCTTTTGAAAACAATCCAAACAACATCCATTGTTGCAGGTAAATCTCAATGTCTAAGAAGTTGAGGAGTGAAAGATCTATCAATTTCCCTCTAAGGAAAATGAATGTTGTAGCTCCTCATGAAGCAGATTATTTTCCATGCAATACATGTATGCATTTGGCCATGGGGGGAGTAGGCATTTGTAGGAGGTATTATATTCTCTGATTTATTTGACCACATGAAACTGAGGGAATCTTTCCCACCTGATCACCAAACCCTTACATTTCAAAACTGCTAACAACCTGTCTCATTGCTTTCAATTCTGCTATTATTTTCCTTGAGGAAATCTAACCAGTGGTGTCAAATACAAATCCCAGTAGAGATGCTGCATTTTGCTTTTCAACTCAGGTATATGGGTTCTTTTCAAGGTGGACTTCCAGGTCAAAGCCTGTTTCTCTGAATAAGGGAATGTCACAGCTATTTCAGGAGACTCAGGCTGTAAACATGTATTGGGAATGGAAAGAGGTGTTGGATCACTGAATCTTTGAACCCATGAATATTAACTCATAGGTAAATAATCCTCATTCAGTTTTCAAAACTCCAGTAGTTATGTGTGCAAAATTTCCTCTCAACATTCTTTGCAGTGAGAGAATTTGCAGAAATTTCTGTCCATTGAAGAGTCAGTACTTATGTCTCTGCAAAAGGCTGTTACTCAAATTTTGGTTGCTCTCAGGAAGTGCCTGACTAGCTTAGGAGTGCTCTGGTTACCTGAAAGGAAAAAAAAAAAGAAAAAATGAGAGATACAGTATGAAGAGTTGGAAGGGAATGGCAAGAGGGAGTATAGTTTGGACTGGCATGGCATACTTCGGGTCACGTAGGAGAATGCAGGATTCATCTTGCCCCAGGGCATGCGGCTGGGCCTTGGGCAACTTGTGTTTTCATGAATGACTTTGCTGTCATCCAAGCTGCACTGCACATACCACCTCCATTCACAAAATGTCCATATGACAGTGCAATGTTATTATGGTTGCCATGGTGACCAGAATATCTTCATGTGCTGGCCACTGTGTAGGAACCATCAAGAGAACGGCTGACCCAGCTGTGCAGGTAGTATTTCAGAGGAAGCAGGCAGGTCCCAGGCATCATTTATTGCCATCAAACCAATCCTAATTTGTGAGGACCAGAGAGAAGGGGTTAGCATTTGTTGTTTGTGGAACTACACTGGTTCTGAGACATCTGATTCCATCCAAGATAAGGGACCTTCTGAGTCCAGTCACCAGCCATAATTTCCTTTTCTCTGAGGGAGGGATGTACACACTTGATTGTGGAAGGCATGATGATTTCCTGGCATTGAGTTCCCACTCCAGTCAACTGGTCCCCACATGGTGTTGTGGACCAGGGACAGATATAGTGGTACCCTATGATGCATGCATCACCTAGTGTAACACAGGCAGTGGTGCATGACCCTACAATCACACTGGTCCTCATATGCACGATTCTCCTATCGTGGTGCATTGGGAAACTGGCCTAGGGCCTTATCAATCACTCACAATGATGGCCAATGATATTTCAGAGCAGAGAATATTGTGGGCAGCTAGGTGTGTTAGGTGAAGTTTGAACTGGAAAGCATCTCACCAATTCTGGTAGGATTCCAAACATTTCAATGAATGCCTGAAAGGCAAAACATGGACCCTGGCAATAAGGACTTGGAAGTAGAATTAAGGAGCTGTTGAGCTCCCCAATATCAAGAAGAGGGACTTAATTAGTTTTCATTTAGGAAGGAGGCTAGAAGGATGCTGGCAATAGAGGAAAAGCAAACTATGCTCACTTCACCTGCCAGTCCCCACCACCTCACCTTTGCCTGACAATTATGGCTTAATCACAAATTGTCTTGCTGTGATTTTCCAGGGGACCCTTCCGTTCACCCTTTGATGCAGAAAAATCTTCAAATTTTGTCATCAATTAAGGTATAATTCTCCTGAATTTCCTCTCACCTGTCTGAGAAAATGTCCTCTGGCACATTTCCAAGGACTCCTCAACCAGCAGATGGTAAATGCAGACTGCAGCTCAGTTTCACCAACCCTGGCATAACAGTCCTCCAAGAACATGAAACTGAGGGATGGTCAAGGGCCTGATGAGGAGAGGATGAACCTGGGCCTCAAATGATACAGGGTAACCAGAGTGCACATAACCCAATTTGATCCTCAATGATATCAGGGGAAGTTAATTCAAGTAATCAGTGCAAATCCACACAAGTCCTTAATAAAAGTTGTCTGTAAAACTTCAGTGCAGAAAAAACTGAGAAAATTGATGGCCACCTGCTGCTGTGGTTTGTCTCCATCTCTCTGTTTTCATGTTGATATTGTGGTTTTGTTTGAAGTGTTGAGGTGTAGAAGACCACTTCATTGGCAGAGATACCAGAGTGCACCACAGAAAGCTTCATCTTCACAAACACTAATGCAGGTGATAGTTTGAATATCCTTTCTTGCTGAAAATCGAAAATGTTGCCCCAATGTGCGCTAGATCTCAACATCAAAATGCAAAAAAGGAAAAGAATGAGTTGGAGACCCTGGTGAGCATTTTCATCTTGTACAACTTGCTGATTTAATCCACTTGCCAGCATATTAATGAGACCATTATAACCTGTACATTCCTCAGAGTTGTCTCATCTTTAGGAATATTGCCTCGTAAGAAATACAGGTCTCTGGGGAAGCATTATTGGCTCTCACACACGTGTGTGCTCAACAATCTCTTTGGAATGGGCTTCCAGTTAAATCTGATACTTACTGAAGCTGTTTCTTTTCACTTGATTGATGAGAGGGGAAAATGTTGAGACACTGTATGTTTGGCCTGAACTGAAGAAGATCTTTAAGGTAGATGACTGCATGTTCTTCTGTCCTCTTTATGTAATATGCTTCAGAGAAAAGCCACCCTTACACAGATCTAAATAATTTCAACCAAATTCTGTAAATTGCTTTGAAAAACAATCCAACCAGCATCATTTTTTACCGATAAATCTAATGTCTAGAAAATTGAGGAAAGAAAGATTTATCTCTTTCCCTCTAAGGAACAAGAATGTTGTAGCTCTACAAGGAGCAGATAATTATCCGATCAATGCATGTGGCATGTGTCCATAGGAGAAGTAGGCATTCGTAGAAGGTATTATATTCTCAAAACTATGGGACCACAGGAATTAAGGGAGTCTTTCACAGCTGATCACCAAACCCTTGCAATTCCAAATGGCCTTACACCTGTCTCATTGCTTTCAATTCTGCCAGGATTTTCCTTGAGGAAAATCTATCCAGTGGGGTCAAATGCATATCCCTCTGGAGGTGTTGCATCTTGCTTTTCACCTAAAGTGTCTGGGTGCTTGGCAATGTGGATTTCCAGAGCACAGTCTATTTCTTTGAATCAGGGAATGTCTCAGAAACTTCATGAGGCACAGGTTGAAAATGTGTATTGGAAATGGGAAGAGGTGATGGATCACTGGGTCTACAAACCCATGAATAATATTAACTCAGAGGTAAATAATCCCATTCAGTTTTCAAGCCTCCAGTAGTTATGTGTGCAGAAATTCCTCTCAACATTCATTGCAGTGAGATTATTTGCATAAAGTCCTGTCCATCGAGCAGTCAGGACTTCATTTCTCTGCAAAAGGCTGCTACTCTGATTTTTCTCACATTCAGGAAATGCATAACTTAATTATGAGTGCTCCTGTGACATGAAAGGAAAAGAAAAGAGAGTAACTGTATGAAGAGTGGAAGGGGCTGGCAATCATGGAAAGGGCTACCAAGTGGGTATTTGGTTTAAAAGGGCATGGCATTTTCTGGCTCATGTGGCTGGGCCTTGGGCAACTTGGGTTTCCATTAGTGACTTGTCTGTCATCCTAGCTGTACTGCACAAACTACCTACAGTAACATTAAGGCCAAATGACAGCACAATCACGTCATGGTAGCCATGGCAACTGGACTCTCTTCATGTCCTGGCTGCTGTGGAGGAACATTCAAGGAACGGGATGGCCCAGGTATTCTGGAATGATTGAAGAGGAAGCTTTATGTCCCAAGGCTGTTTTGTTTGCCACAAAAGCAATACAATACTCTTAGGACAAAAGAAGATGAATCAGCTTGTGTTTTACTAGGGTTTCCTCTGTTTTAGAGATATTTGACTCCATTCAAGAAAAGGGAGCCTGCTGAAGTCTAACAGGCTGCATCCTGTCCATGTCCATGATGGAGTGATGTGCCCACATGGTCACAGGAGTCATCATGGTTTCCTTGTAATGGGGAACCTACTGCAGGCAGTTGGTTCTCACCAGGCATAGGGGATCAGGAAGTGATTTGGTGGTGCCAGAGAATTCATGAGACACCAGGCATACAGAGACCATAGGAGCATGGAACTACAAAGACACTTGTCCTGGTATGGACAAACTTAGCACATTGCTGAGTAGGGAAATTGACCAAGAGCCTTAGCAGTTACAGGCAATTATGTTAGATGGATGACATTTCAGACAGAAGAGCATGGAGGGCAGGTCAGCAGGTTAGGTGAAGTTTGAACTGGAATACTTCACACCAACTCTGGTGTGATACCAATACTTTCCACAAATGCCCCAACAGGAATCAGTTGGAACCTGGGATTTAGGAGTTCTAAGTAGATGTAAGGAGATGGTGATATCCACAATGTCAAGAGGAGGGAATTAATCACTAATATTTTAAGAAGGAAATTAACAGATTGCTGCTCTTTGAGGAGAGACACTATGCTCACACAACTGGTCAGGTTCCTCCACCTTTTCTGTTGGCTTACAATTATGATGGACTCAGAATTTGTCTTGCTATGATTTTCCATGGGGTCCATCCAATCAAGTTTTCATTCTGAAACACCTTCCCAATATGTCTTCACTTCAGTTGTAATTCTCTTGATCTGCCTATCACCTGTCTGAGAAAACACCCTTTGGCACTTTTCCAAATACTCCTTAACCAGCAGCTGGTAGAGGCACACTACAGGTCAGTGTCAGACGCTGACACAATCATACTCCAAAAAAATGAAGCTGAGGAATGAAACTAGTGCCTGATGAGGATAGAATGATCCTGTGCTTTGAATGATATGGGGAAAACAGGCTTTACATAACCCCTGTGGCTTCTGAGTCATATGAGCAGAAGTTAACTTATGTATTCAACACCAATTCATTCAAGTTTTTAATAAATCATGTCTATAAAAATGCAAAGCTCAAAAAACTGAGTAGATCCAAGAACACATGCCACTCTGTTTTGTCTACATCTCTCTGTTTTCAAGGTGATACTGTGATTGTGTTGGAAAACATTGAGGTTTCAAACTACAATTCATTGGAAGAGGAACTGGAATGCACTCCAGAGCACATTTCCTTTACAATCCATATCGTAGGTGATATTTTGAATATCTTTTTTGTTGAAAGGCATCAATGTAGTCACCAAAAGTTCTACACCTAAACTTCAAAATGTGAAAATGGAAAAGAATCAATTTGGGATCCTGTTGAGCACTTCCATCTTGTACCACTTGCTGATTCAATACACTTGCCAGCTTATTAAGGAGACCATTATTACCACTATGTTCCTCAGAGTTGTCTCAATTTCATTAATACTGACTCTTCGGAAATCCAGGTCCCTGGGGAAGCACTATTGGCTGCAACACTGATGCTTGCTGATTACTCTCTTTAGAATGGTCTTCCAAATAAATCTGGTAGCTTTCCAAACATTTTGTGTTCACTTGATTGATCAGAGGAGGAAATGTTGAGACACTGCGTGGTTGGCCTTATATGAAGAAGTTTTTAAAAGTAGATGGATGAGTGTATTGCAGATCTGAGTGTGTGATATGTATTGTGAAAAACCCACCCAAAGAATTTCTATCAAATTCTGTAGACTGCTTTAGAGAGAAATCCAGCCAACATTCTTTCCTGCAGGCCAAATCCCAATGTCTAAGGACTAATGAATAGAGAAAGATTTTTCCCTGTCCTTTTAAGGTAAAAGAGTGTTATAGCTGATCACCATGCAGACAATTACCTCAGAGAATTATGCAGGAGTGAAGCAGTAAGAGAAGTAGTCAATTGTCAGTATTATTACATGCTATGATCTTTGGGACTGCAGAAATTTGAGGGATTCTTTCACACGTGAACACCAAGCCCTTAAATTTTGAAACGATTCACTCCTGTCTCATTCCTCCCAGATTTTTCCTTCAGGAGAAACTAACCAGCAGGGTCCATGCATATTCCAGTAATGGTGCTGGATCTTGCTTTTCACCTCAGCTATGTGGGTGCTTGGAAATGTGGATATCATTGTTAAAGTCTCCATCTCTGAATAAGGGAATATCTCAGCATCTTCATGAGTCTCACTCTATAAATACGTATACAGAATAGGTAGAGGTGATGGATCACAGGATCTATGAGCCCATGAATTATATTAGGTCAGAGGCAAATTATCCCCATTCAGTTTTTAAACATCCAGTAGTTATGTGTGCAGAAATTTCTCTCAGTATTCTTTAGTGTGAGATTATTTGCACAAAGTCCTGACCAGGCACAGAATGGCCATATGACAGCACAATGTCTTCATGGTTGCCATGGGTACTGAAACCTCTTCAGGTTCTGTCTGCTGTGGAGGATCCTTCAAGGAAAGGCTGGCCTACCTTTGCTGGTAGGAGGGATGAGGATGCAGGTGAGTTCCAGGGATACTTTGTTGCCACAAATGAGAACCTATCCTATTAGGATAGTAGAGGATTAATCAGCATGTGTTGTAGATGAGTCCCCTCTGGCTTTGAGGCATCTGACTCCATCCAAGTAAAAGTCCTGATAGCCTTCTGAAGGCTGAGTGGCTGCCAAACTGTTCACATTCATGAGGGGCTGATGTGCTCACTTGGCTTCAGGGGGCATCATTATATCCTGGAATGGAGCACCTGCTCGAGGCAACTGCTCCCCACCAGGCATAGTGGGCTGGAAGCAATGCAGGGTTGTGGGAGGATCCATGGTTCATCAAGACTAACACGGGCCACAGGGGCATGGCCGTACAGATGAAGGCATTCCTCCTGGGCTGCACTCACCTTGTATATTGCTGGATCAGAAATCTAGCCTAGGGCATTGGGAGATACTCCCAATGATGGTTGATGAGTGACATTTCATAGCAGAGAAGCATGCAGGGCAGCAGGGTGGGTTACATGAAGATTTAACTAAAAAGCTTCACACCAACCCTGATGTGATTCCAAACCTTTCCACAAGTGCCCCAACAGGAGAGCATTGGAAACTGTGATTTAAGATTTATAAGTAGAACAAGGAAATATTGAACTACCCAATGTCATGAGGAGGAAGCTATTCACTAAATAATAAAAAGAAGGCTAGCTGGTTGCTAGCAATTGAGGACAGACTTTCTGGTTCACACCACTGCCAAGGTCCCACCACCTCTTTTGTTGCCTTACAATTATGGTGCACTCAGAAATTGCATTGATATTATTTTCCAAGGAGTCCTTCCACTCACCTTTTGATACATAAACACTTTAACAATGTGACTTCAAAAAAGGAGTCATTCTCTGGAACTTCCTATCACCTGTCTGAGAGAAGGCCCTCAGGCATATATCCAAGGTCCACTTAACCAGCAGCTGGCTGATGCAGACTATAGGTCACTGTCACCAAAAATGACACAATCATCCTCCAAGAATGCAGAACTTAGGGTTGAAACAACTGCCTGATGAGGACAGGATGAAACTGGGCCTAGAATGATACAGGGAAACCAGACTTTATACAAACCCTGTGGCTCCTGAATGATATCAGCAGAAGTTAATTGACGTATTCAGCACTAATTCATAGAAGTCTTTAATAAATGATGTTTGTTAAATTGCAAAGCACAAATGAGTTGTGTAAAAAGATGTCAAATTGCTGCTGTGTTTTGTCTATATCTCTGTTTTCAAGGTGATATTGTGGTTGTTGGAATGTGATGAGGTGTATAATTCCACTCCTCTGGCAGAGGGCCTGGAATGCAACCCAGAAAGATTGTCTATCACAAGCTCTAGTTCAAGTGATATTTTGCATGTCCTTTCTTGCTGACAGGCACCAATATAGTGCCAAAAGGTGTTAACCTGATTTTTTAAGTGTGAAAATGGAAAAGGATCAATTTGAGACCCTGGTGAGAATTTTCATCTTCTACAACTTGCTGATTCAATAAACTTAACAGCCTTTCCAGAAGACTCTTGTAACCCATAATTTTCTCAGAGTTATCTCATCTTTAGAAATACTGCCTCTTAAAATACAGGTTCCTGGGGAAGCACTTTTCGCTGGACTATAGAGACTTGCCGAACACTCTCTTTAGATTAAGCTTGCAATTAAATCTGATACATATCCAAACATTTTGTGTTCACGTGATTGATCAGAAGAGGAAATGTTGAGACACTGAAGGTTTGGCAAGATCTGAAGAGGCTTTGTATGATACCTGACTGCATTTCTGCAGATCAGAATATGTGATATGCTTTGAGAATAACCACCCCAAGGTGGAGCCACATAATTTCTATCAAATTCTGTAGATCACTTTTGAGAAAAATTCAACCAGCATCCTTTGTTTCAGATCAAACTGCAATGTCTAGGGAATAATAAGTAGAGAAAAATGTTTCCCTGCTCCTTTAAGGAACAAGAGTGTTGAAGCTCCTCAATGCACAACTATCCAAATGAAATATACATGAATGTAGCAGTAGGAGAAGTAGGCATATGTAGGAGACATTGTAAGCTCTAATCTTTGGGACGACAGAAGATTGTGGGAATCATTCACATCTGATCACTCAACCCTTAAAATCAAAATGTGCTCACAGTTCTCTCATTCTTCATGGGATTTTCCTTGAGGGAAATATAACCAGTGGGGTCAAATGCATATCCTAGTGGAGGTGCTGCATCTTGCTTTTCACCTCAGGTATGTGGGTACTTGGAAATGTGGATATTCTAGGCAATGTCTGTTTCTCTGAATAAGGGAATATCTCCACAACTTCACAAGGCACAGTCTGTAAATATGTATAGGCAATGGGAAGAAGTGATGGATCACAGGACCTAAGAACCCATCAATAATATTAGCTCAGAGTAAACAATCCCCATTCAGTTTTTAAACATCCAATAGTTATGTGTGCAGAAATACCTCTCAACATTTGTTGAAGTGAGATTATGTGCAGAAAGTCCTCACCATTGGACTTTCAGTCCTTCATTTCTCTGCAAAATGCTGCTACTCTACATTGTTCCCACTCAAGAAATACCTAACTTGACAACCAGTGCTCCTAGGACATGAGAGCCAAAGAGAGGAGAGCTACAGCATGTAGAGTGAAAGGGACTGACTTGTGAGGGTTTGGTTTAGGCAGCATAGGAATATCTGGCTCATGAAGTAGAATGCAGTTTTTACTCTCTCCAGGACTTTTTGCTGGGCCTGGGGCAACTTGGATTTCAACGAATAGGGCAACATGGATTTCCAAGAAGGGCTTGATTGTCACCTTAACTGTCCTGTACATACCTATTTCAGTCACAGAAAAGCAATATGACAGCACAATGGCCTCATGGTTGCCATTCCAGCAGTTTGTACTGAAGAGGAAGCAGGTAAGTCCTAGGGGTGTTTTTTTTTTTGTTTTGTTTTGTTTTGTTTTGTTTTGCCAAAAAAATGATCCTGAACTATTAGAACAGTAGATGAGGAATCAGCATGTGTTGTGGGTGGGGACCCTCTCCCTTTGAGACATCAGATGAAAACCAAGAGAAGGGAGCCTGTTGAAGCCTGACAGGCTGCCATACCGTCCACATCCACGAGGATCCAATGTGCTCACTTGGCCACAAGAGGCATCATGATTTCCTGTGAATGGGGACCCTTCTGTAGGCAGTTGGTACCCACCAGGGGTAGTGCCAGGGACTGATGCGGGGATTCCCAAATACAGGTGAGTCTCCAAGCCTACCCAGGCCACAAGAGTATGGCCCTACAAAGACATTCATCCTTGTCTTCACTCTCCCATTTCAAGTGGAGAAAGTGGTCAAGATCATTAGTAGACACTCAATGATGGCTGATGGATGACATTTCAGAGCAGAACAGCATGCAAGACAGCTAGGTGAGTTAGGTGAACTTTGAACTGAAAAACATCACACAAACTTTGAAGTGATGCCCAACCTTTCCAGAAATGACCCAACAGGATCAGTTGGAACCTGGGATTTAGGATTTCTAAGTAGAATTAAGGAGAAGATGCTCTCCCCAATGTCAAGAGGGGGAAGATAATCACAAATCACTAAGAAAGGAGGCTGCTCAGTTGCTGCTAATTGAGGAGAGACATTCTATGCTCACACCACAGACCAGGCCCTACTACCTCTTTTCTTGCCTTACAATTATGGCACAATCAGAAATTGTCTTGCTATTATTTTCTGAGGTGCCCTTCCACTCACCTTTTGGTTCAGAAACACCTTCACAATGTGTCTATGCATAAGTCGCAATTCTCTTGAATTGTCTATTACCTATCTGAGAAAAGGCCCTCTG
>JAJEJO010023711.1:0-44689 GCA_020662805.1 Glaucomys volans | reverse complement strand
CCCCCCTCCAACATGGGTGCTCCCCCACTCCCCGGTTCCGTTCCGGCTCCGGCCCGCTGCCTGAATGCCGGTTCTCCCTGCAGCCGCCCCTGGTCCAGGCCATCTTTAGCCGAGATGTGGAGGAAGTGCGTTCCCTCCTCTCGCAGAAGGAGAACATCAATGTGCTGGTGAGTTGGGAGCAGGGAGGATGGCAAGCCCGGAATCCAGCCTTCGGTGTTCTGGACCCCTCCCCACTGGGGCGGCTCCGTGTCTTCTTTGCTCTGATGAGGCCGCAGCACTTCCCACCCTGGGAGCCTGCTCTACCTTTGGGGTTAGAGAGCAGGTCAAGATTGGAGCATCGATCAGTAGGGATGGGGATGTCCAGAGACGGTGTTCTCTTCCGAATCATCGGGGTCTGCAGCGCCCCCACCCCTCCTGAAGAAGGAGGTGGTTTCTCGGCCAGTGGCCCTGACTCCACCCTCCCAAGGTTCTTGCCTTTGACTCAGTACTGCGATTTAGGACGCAGCAGAACCTATAGGAGGGGAGTTTGGGGAAGGGCCTAGATCTCTAAGACTTGAACTGACGTCCTCCATAGTTCCTCGCCATAGCGGCTCTTCTTTTTCTGCTTTTCCAGGACCAAGAGAGGCGAACCCCATTGCATGCTGCTGCCTACGTAGGCGATGTCCCCATCCTCCAGTTGCTACTGATGTCAGGTGAAAGTGTGGAGCTGGAAGGTGTGGCATCTAGGGAGGGAAGTAGAGGGGAGGAGTCTTTTTTCATATTCAAGGATTGATCTCTGGTGCTTGGTCCAGGCGAGTCTCCAGTTCCATCCAGATTCCCTAGCCTGATCATTGGTTTCCTTCCTCCTTACCTCCTATCAAAATAGGATATTGTATTCCCATAGGTGCTAATGTCAATGCTAAGGACACACTGTGGCTGACCCCTCTTCATCGTGCTGCTGCCTCCCGAAATGAGGTATGAGCTTCCCACATCCTTTTACCCTTCCAAAAAGAACTAATCAACTAAAGGTGGAGCTTAAGTGTTGGGTAGCTTCAGTTCTACACGCTCTTCTACCCCAAGTAGGGAGGAGACCAGAATTTGGCTCCTCCCTTCTACCCCTAGAACTGGCTGTAAGGGGGGCTGAGTGCTGCCAGCTGATGTGACGTCAGGAAGAGCTTAACACTGGGCTGGCAGACTGCGGGGGCCCTGCTGCCAGGCCTGAATGACTCATCCCTCCCTGGGGGGCCACCTTGAGTCTGATCCCCCTCTAGGCACTGAGATTTCTTTCCTTTTGGGGGATGGGGATAGTGATCCATTGCCCCTCCAGCAGCACGAAAGTTGCCTGCAGAGGGGCTAAACATAACTCATCAGTGGAGTCCTGTATCATAGTGCCATTAGTCCTGAAGAGAGGGAAAAGGAAGATCTCCACCTTGATTCTCCATCACTTCCTTGCCTCCAGCCACCATGGGTAGAGGCTGAGGTCAATGGAAATGAAGTGGGTGATGATTAGGAGGGGCATTTTAGCTTGGGTTTTGGAGAGAAACCAGTATCTGTTTGTTTACTGAGGTGTGGTAATTATTTTGGTGACTATGGAAGGGCTAAGGAGGGTGCTTGGGCCATTAATGTAGAAGGAGCATTTATTTTTCCTGTAAGTAGTCAGGGGATTTGGATGTCGATCTACATGCATGGATTTGCTTGGGGTGGTTTTATGTGTTAATGAAGGTTGTCAGGGACTTGGCTCTGGTGATTTGATGAAGAGGAAGGGGTCCCTGTTTTCCTCAGGAAGGTAAGGAAGATTGTTAAGCTCTGAGGAGATCCAGGAGATGGGAAGTAGGTGTGGAGAGGATAGGAATGTTGGGAAAATGAGAAGGGACTTTGATGGGGGGATAGGACACATGCGCCATGCTGACCTGTTCCTCCTTTTGCTTCCTCCTCTTGTTTTACCTCCTGCTTCCCTTCTATTTTGTCTCTTGTTCACTGCCCCTCCACAGAAGGTGCTGGGGCTGCTGCTGGCACATTCAGCAGATGTGAATGCCCGGGACAAGCTGTGGCAGACACCACTGCATGTGGCTGCTGCCAACCGTGCCACCAAGTGTGCTGAGGCTCTGGCACCCCTATTGAGCAGTCTCAATGTGGCTGACAGGAGTGGGCGCAGTGCTCTGCACCATGCAGTGCATAGTGGGCATCTTGAGGTGAGAACTAGGACTACTCCAGGCCCAGCCTTCCCTTCCCTTTCCTTCCTACTTACCTTTCCCTGCTTCTGGGCCATTAGGCCTAGGGGAGAAGCAGCCCAGATAGTTATATAAACACTTGGGCTCAAGCTGCCAAATGAATGGTTGCACTAGATTGAAATGCTTTTTTTTCTTGGTTCTGAGAATTGAACCCAGGACCTCATACATACTAAGCAAGTACTCTACCAGTGAGCTACATACTCAGCTCCTAGATTGAAACTCTTGACTTGGACTTCTGGAGGTTGATAAACCATCTGAAGTTGCATGGAAAATATTCACATATATGACTTTTTATGGATAGAGAAAATGTATTTTGATACATACAATTTCAAAGACTTGAAGAATTTGTGAACCACCAGAACATCTGAAGAAATTTCCTCAAACTCAAAGTTGAGTTTCCCTCAAACTTCTAAACCTTTCTGGTATCTCCTCCTTAGTTCCTGCTCCCACTGTTCCCTCTATTCCTCTAGATTATTCTAGGCTGTCTCCACCTATTCTTGAGATAAGAGACCTCTGCCCTTAGGTAGGTTGAGGGCATGAACTTGGCTCTATGTCTTTTATATCCTGATACAGACGGTGAACCTGCTCCTCAACAAGGGAGCCAGCCTGAATGTCTGTGACAAAAAGGAGCGGCAGCCTCTGCACTGGGCAGCTTTTCTGGGTGAGAGAGTATACACAGGAAAAGCAGGAATTTGACCTTTAGGATCCTTAGGGCAGGGATATGGGGTTTACAATCTTTGGAAAGAGAAGCTTAGGATTTGCCCTCCACTTCCTTGAGAATGTCCTCTCTTTTCCTAGGGCATTTGGAGGTCCTGAAACTGCTGGTGGCACGTGGAGCAGACCTTGGCTGTAAGGACCGCAAAGGCTATGGGCTGCTCCATACAGCTGCAGCCAGTGGCCAGATTGAAGTGGTGAAGTACCTGCTCCGGATGGGAGCTGAGGTCAGGGTGCTGAGTTCTGGGACTGGGGGCTAAGGGCAGGGAGTTGAAGGTTGGAGTCTGTTATGGAGATAAGAAGATGTTGAGATAGTTCATGTGTTTTAGGAGGATGGAGGATGTAGTGAGAGGGTCTGAATAAAATTGTGTAATCGTGCCTTCGTTCTTTTGGGTCAGAAACCTGAGGGCACTGAGGCAGTTGGATCTCTGGAACTCTAGGCTATATGTGCTGCTCCACTTTGTTTAAATGGATACATGTCTTACCCTCACTTCTGGAAATCCAGATTGATGAGCCCAACGCTTTTGGAAACACAGCTTTGCACATCGCCTGCTACCTGGGCCAGGATGCAGTGGCTATTGAGCTGGTGAATGCAGGAGCCAATGTCAACCAGCCGAATGACAAGGGCTTCACACCTCTGCATGTGGCTGCAGTCTCCACTAATGGCGCTCTCTGCTTGGAGCTGTTGGTCAACAATGGGGCTGATGTCAACTATCAGGTACTTGAAGGGATGAGGCTTAGACCAGTGGGGAGAGAAAGCTGGTTCTCAGGGGTCCTGACCATATTTGAATTCCTCTCCTGGGGATTTGACCACTTGCCTCTTGGGATGAACAGAGCTTGCAGGAACTCAGAGAATGTGGACTGAACCCTCCATCCTTAGAGATGTGTCCTTTGGGAGGGCAAACAGGACATTCTCTGTGCTTTGCACTGAAAAAAAAACCTGCCATGTTTCCACAGAGCAAAGAAGGAAAAAGTCCTCTACATATGGCTGCCATCCATGGCCGTTTCACACGATCCCAGATCCTTATCCAAAATGGTATGGACTCAGACTTTGTACTTTCTTCTCCTTTTCTAAGGAACTCTTTAGAAACCCCCTACCTTCCTTCTTCCTCCTACTCCATCTTCCAATTAGGATAGACACTTGAAATTCAATCCTGTGCAGTCTCCTAAGACGTACAAACCTGGCCTGGCACATAATAAGCACTCCAGTGGTACTAACTGGCATGAGTAGTCTTAAGACTGAGGTCTACCTGAGTTTGTATGTGTGTATCCCATTTCAGGTAGTGAGATTGATTGTGCTGACAAATTTGGGAACACGCCACTGCATGTGGCTGCTCGCTATGGACATGAGCTGCTCATCAGCACCCTAATGACCAATGGCGCAGATACTGCCCGGTGAGTCAGGGCCCTGACCCCAATTTTAGGCCACTTCAAATCTGTACATACTGCTCACCTCAGATATGGAGGCACACAGATGTTTGCCAAAGGAAAACTTGGGGACCCTTCTACCCTGATTCCTTGGACGGTGGTAGTGGTGGTGGACCACAAAAAAGAGGTTTATAAATTGGATATAATGGTGTATGTGTGTAATTCTAGATACTCAGAAGCCTGAAGCAGGAGGATCACAAAGTCCAGGCCAGCCTGAGCAACTTAGCCAGACCATGTGTCAAAAAAAAAAGTGGGGGCTGGAGATATAGATCAGTTGGTAGAATGCTTGCCTCACAAGCACAAGGCCCTGGGTTCAGTCCCCAGCACCACAAAAAAAAAAAAAAAAAGAAAAGGCTAGGGATGTAGTTCAGTGGCAGAGTGCTCTTACCTAGCATGTGCAAGTCTGGGGTTCAATCCTCAATACTGTGGAAAATAAGAAAAGAGGTCTGTAACTCGTACCACCTTGACCCAGGGACTGAGTCCCTCTATTTCTTCCCAGGCGCGGCATCCATGACATGTTCCCTCTGCACTTAGCTGTTCTCTTTGGATTCTCTGACTGTTGCCGGAAGCTTCTTTCCTCAGGTATGTGCAGACAGGCTGGGCAGGTGGTTGGGGAAGCAGAGGCCTCTCTGCTCAAGTGTTCTTTGATGCAGTGTGTGGCTGGTCTGCCCTTCCAGGTCAGCTGTACAGCATAGTGTCTTCACTCAGCAACGAGCATGTGCTTTCAGCTGGGTTTGACATCAATACACCTGACAACCTTGGCCGCACCTGTCTTCATGCTGCTGCTTCTGGAGGGTGCGTTCTCTTTCTTTCCCAACCTTGAGAAGAGAGTAGAGCAAGGATCTGGGGCTCCCACTGCTTGCCCAGCTCTATTCCCTTCTCACAGTGAGGGCAGTTGCTACAGCAAGAGCTGTCTACTTGCATCTTCTGAACCCCTCCCTGGGCCTTTTGCAATTCCTTGAGGCTCTTTTTCCCCTTGTCTTCCTTTTAGGAATGTTGAATGTCTTAATTTGTTGTTGAGCAGTGGAGCCGACCTAAGGAGGAGAGACAAATTTGGAAGGTAAGTTAATATGTGTAGTACGGATGCAGAGAGTGTGTGAGAGTGGTGCGAGGGGTTGTGGGAGGGACTATGGGAGAGTGTTGCGAAGTAACTTTTGGCTGCACATCTGGTTGCATTTGGATCTCTCCCTGGTTCCTTCATCCTTTCTTCATCTGTTCTCTAGGACCCCACTGCACTATGCAGCCGCCAATGGTAGCTACCAATGTGCAGTGACGCTGGTAACTGCTGGGGCAGGCGTCAATGAGGCTGATTGTAAAGGCTGCTCCCCTCTCCACTATGCCGCTGCCTCTGACACTTATCGGAGGTGAGGCTCCCAGTTTGGCCCTTTCCAACCCCATGCACCTCCCTGTGCCACCCCCAACTTCTTTACTTTGTCTTCCCTAGAGCGGAACCCCATACTGCTTCCAGCCACGATGCTGAAGAGGACGAGCCACTGAAGGAGTCCCGCAGGAAGGAGGCCTTCTTGTGAGTAGCAGAGAAGACCCCTGGGATCTAGTGCCAGCCCTGCCCCTGTTATTCTCCCACTCATTCTGTATCTCTACCACCATGCTGCTGCAGCCCCTGTTATCCCATTGGTCAGCCAGTAGCTTGTGTGGAGTACTCTGGGTATAGGTGAAGTAAAAAATATGAAAGGTAACTCTTCTTAAGGAATGGAAGGGCTTCTTGAGAAGAATGGGAAAGGTACATACAAAAAGTCATTTGCTTATTCAATAAACTTTGCTTATTTCAATAAGTAAATTGAATATTTACTTACTAGGTTACTGGGTACTAAGGATAAGCAATTTTTTTTTTTTTTTTTTTTGGGCAGGATCAAACCCAGGGCCTTGCTCATGCTAGTCAAGCATTCTATCACAGAGCTACACCTCCAGTTGGTATAAGGATCAAAGATGAATTACTAGGACTGGGGTTGTAGCTCAGTGGTAGAGTACTTGCCTAGCATGTGTGAGGTGCTGGATTTGATCCTTAGCACTACATAAAAATAAATAAATAAAATAAAAATGTTATATCCATCAATAACTTAAAAAATATTAAAACAAGCAAAATTACTCGCCAGGCACAGTTGTGCACACCTGTGATCCCAATGGCTCAGGAGACTGAGGTAGGAGGATTGCAAGCCAACCTCAGCAATTAAGTGAGGCCATAAGCCCTAAGCAATTTAGTGAGATCCTGTCTCTAAATAAAATATAAAAAGGTTGGGGATGTGGCTCAGTAATATCCCTGGGTTCAATGCCTGGTACCAAAAAAGAAAACCCCAAAATAAAGAGTTAATCACCTGGGAAAATAAATATAAAAGGACACTTACTAATGAAAGAGGTTAATAATAGGGGAAACTAGGTGTGAAGTATGTGAAACTCTGTATTATCCTCACAGTTTTTCTGTAAATCTAAGACTATTCTAAAATAAAAAGTTTTTTTTTTTTTTAAGGTACTTAAATTTAGGAGACTTAGCTTTTAGTGAACTTTGTGGCAAGTTTCTTAATCTTAACCTTGCTGTGCCTCAGTTTCCTTAATCATAGTAGTGAAAAAAATAGTATCCAACTCTGAGGATCATTATGAGACTTAAACACACATGAAGTGCTTAACATAGTACTTGACACGTAGTGCTAAATACCTTATTATTACTCTTGCAAGTAAGGTATAAGAAGGGTGCCACGGGAATACAGAGGAGGAAGCAACTAATCAGGTAGGTTGGGAAGGTGTTACTGAGGAGAGGAGCTGAATTTGCTATGCTTTGGATTTCTTCAGACAGGCTGGGAGGAGCAGGCCTTCTAGAAAGAGCCTAGGCAAGCCTGTTGACCTGCAGAAAGCTGGTAGCTGAACAGTGTGCCCAGGTTCTCCAGGAGACTGTCCAGAGGATGAAGGAGGGCATTGAAGTCAGTGTCCTGGCATAGACTTTGTGAAGAAAGTGGGTCTGTAGCTGGGGGTTGAAGAATGGACAGGATTTAGAGAGCCTGTGTAGAACAGAGGGTGGCCTGTGTGTCTCCCTTGCTCCTCTCCTCTGCACCCCCAGAACTGTGCTCACCATCTACTTTTGGCTCCCCAGCTGTCTGGAGTTCTTACTGGATAATGGTGCAGACCCCTCCCTGCGGGACAGGCAGGGCTACACAGCTGTGCACTATGCAGCCGCCTATGGCAATAGACAGAACCTCGAACTGGTATGTGTTGGGACTCAGCTGGGGGAGGGAAGGCAGGGCCAGGACCCACAGTCTGTCTTTGAATTTATGGTTCTGAAACCAAGGGGCAGTTGAATCAGATGTGGTCTCCAGGTCTAGGCTGCAAATGTTGCCAGGTGGTAATATCTTGGGAGTTCCAGAATCTCAGCACCTGCTTTCCCCTCCATTCCAGCTCTTAGAAATGTCCTTTAACTGCCTGGAGGATGTGGAGAGCACCATTCCAGTCAGCCCTTTGCACTTAGCTGTGAGTTCCATGTCTTTTCCTCTTGGCTTCCTTGTCCCTTCCTATCCCCTGGCTCATACAAGGGTCTTTGCACTTGTGACTCCATCCTTGCTTCTGCCTTCTTGTGGGGATTTGGCAAGCAGAGGATGGGCACAGTGCAGGAAAGACACCTGAGGGGTCTAGGGAGCTTGTGGAGCACTAATGCCTGGAGCCTCTGCTCCAGGGGCCTCAACAGCTATATCCATTGGTTATCTGCTCCACTCTAGGCCTACAACGGTCACTGTGAAGCCCTGAAGACACTGGCTGAGACGCTGGTGAATCTGGATGTAAGGGACCACAAGGGCCGGACCGCGCTCTTCCTGGCTACTGAGCGAGGCTCTACTGAGTGTGTGGAGGTGCTTACGGCCCATGGCGCCTCTGCCCTCATCAAGGAGCGCAAGCGCAAGTGGACGCCCCTACACGCTGCTGGTTAGTACCCACTTCAGGCTGCTGCTCTCCCCTTGCCATACCAAATCCCTCCTGAACAGAGTTAGGACTGAGAGTGGGGTAGGGCAAGAAGGATGAAAACTTAAAGTCCTATTTGTAGCTTCCTACCCTGGAAATTTCTCCCTGTTACAGGCTTTCCCATACCTCAACCCTTGAGTTCATTAGGCTAACCTGGCCTCCCTCTCTCCTGATGCTGTCCTGACACAGGCTGCCTTTTCTCTTAGCTGCCTCTGGCCACACTGATTCCCTGCACTTGCTGATCGACAGTGGGGAACGCGCTGACATCACGGATGTCATGGATGCCTACGGACAGTGAGTGTGGGCAAGGGGAAGGGTGTGGGTTTTCCCATTCTTGCTGGACTCTCACTCTTTCTCCTGTTCCCTCTGTAGAACCCCACTAATGCTGGCCATCATGAATGGTCATGTGGACTGTGTACATCTGCTGCTAGAGAAAGGATCCACAGCTGATGCTGCTGACCTCCGGGGCCGCACTGCCCTCCACCGTGGGGTGAGTGACCTCCTTATAAACAAGTCTCAATGTGGGGAGAATAGGAATCACTGCAGGAGGCACAGGACAGTCTAGGAGGCAGGCCAGAATTTTGTGCCTGGGATATCACTGGGCCTATGTTTGCTCCAGGATCAGTACCTGACATCCCAGCTGATTTACCTGGTGACCCTGCTTTGTCATCACATGTAAACACATGCACACAGCCCAGATGTGCTCAAGTACCTTGCTGCCCCTGTCCCATTGGGTAGTGATGCCATCACCCAGATCTTCTCCACAATCACCTGTTCTAAAACTGCCTCCTCCTCCCCCAGGATTCTTTTTTCTTGAAATGGTTTCTCCTTCTGTTGTCTAGGCTGCCCTCAAATTTCTGGGGTCAAGCAATCCTTGCCTCAGTCTCCCAGGTAGCTGAGAGTACAGGTGTGCCTGGCTTTCCCACAAGATTCTTTAAACCCTCATTCTCCTTACTCTCCATTTGGTCTCTCACTCCAGAGCTCCAGGTTTAATTTTGGCCATCTTGCCTGTTGTCAGAGTCAGGGAGGGAGAGGTTGATTCCTAACTTTAGAATCCTTGTAGAGACAATAGAACCTTGGAAGTGGTTCTTTTTGTTTTGTTTTGTTTTGTTTTGTTTTGTTTTGTTTTGTTTTGTTTTGTTTTTTGGAACCAGGGATTGAACTTAGGAACACTTGGCCACTGAGCCACATCCCCAGCCCTATTTTGTATTTTATTTAGAGACAGGGTCTCACTGAGTTGCTTAGGGCCTCGCTACGTTGCTGAGGCTGGCTTTGAACTTGCGATCCTCCTGACTCAGCCTCCCAAATCGCTTGGATTACAGGCGTGTGCCACCACGCCCGGCTGGAAGTGGTTCTTATTCCTGAACCAGCCCCCAGTGACTGACCAGTGGAAAGGGAGTGGTTCCTTACTCTTATTCTCACCCGTGTTCCCTATAGGCAGTGACAGGCTGTGAGGACTGCCTGGCCGCCCTGCTGGACCATGATGCATTTGTGCTGTGCCGAGACTTTAAGGGACGCACGCCCATTCACCTGGCCTCAGCCTGTGGCCACACTGCAGTACTGCGCACCCTGCTCCAGGCTGCCCTTTCCACAGACCCTTTAGATGCTGGGGTGGATTACAGTGGATACTCACCCATGCACTGGGCCTCCTACACTGGTATGGGTGGGGCCTTTGGCAGTTGTAGGCTTGTAGGTGGGGTATAGAGAAGAAAGTGGTTTGTGGGAGGGGATCTGGAGTGGAGAGTCAGAGACACAGAGGACAGGACAGATGGGGAGATCTTGCTATTTCTCGCCATCACCACACTTTCCTTCTCATATCCAGGACATGAAGATTGTCTGGAGTTGTTACTTGAACACAGCCCGTTCTCATACCTAGAGGGAAACCCCTTCACTCCTTTGCACTGTGCAGTGTAAGTCCCTTCCTCTGTGTCAGTCCCCTCTCAGGGCACTTTGACCTGGGCTTAGAGCAGTATGTCCATTTCCCTTGTCCCTCCTGATTCCTCCTCCCTCTCCCCCAGAATTAATAACCAGGACAGCACCACAGAGATGCTGCTGGGAGCTCTGGGTGCCAAGATTGTGAACAGCCGAGATGCCAAAGGACGGTGAGTGATGGAAGGCTTGGGGAGAAGCCTGAGCTGCCTCTGGCTTCTGCATTCTACCCAGGCAGAAGAGCCTTCCTTATTTCACTCTGGTCCCCCAGGACCCCTCTTCACGCCGCTGCCTTCGCGGACAATGTCTCTGGGCTCCGGATGCTGCTACAGCATCAAGCCGAGGTGAACGCCACTGACCACACTGGCCGCACTGCGCTCATGACGGCGGCTGAGAACGGGCAGACCGCTGCTGTGGGTGTGTAGGGGCCAGCTGTGGAAGAGAATCACTCCTGGGGGTGTTTGTAGGATGGGGCAGCCCTGCCCAGGCGAGCTGACTGGGGCTGGGGTTCAGGATGCAGAAGTATGTCTTTGGATGTCTCACTCACTGTGGGTGGAAAGCAAAGTATATGCAGATAGGAGGGTGGAGAGTTGGGGTGATGACTGCCCTGGAGGAAGGCATCAATCCCTCTGTCCCATTTCTGTTGTAGAATTTCTGCTATATCGTGGGAAGGCAGACCTGACTGTGCTAGATGAGAACAAGAACACTGCCCTCCACTTGGCTTGTAGCAAGGTATTACCTGGAGTTGGGTGTGGGATTGCATAAGGACTAGAGCTTGATGCAGGAGTTGGGGGGAGGGGGGGTAGGTCTTTTCTGTTGTTGTTTTTTTGGTATTGGGAATTGAATTCAGGAATGCTTTACCACTGAGCTGCATCTCCAACCCTTTTTATTTATTTTAAGACAGGGTCGCACTTAGTTGCTGAGGCTAGCTTGAACTTTTTTTTTTTAACCCAGGGGCACTCCACCACTGAGCCACATCCCCAGCCCTATTTTGTGTTTTATTTAGAGACAGGGTCTCACTGAGTTGCTTAGGGCCTCACTAAGTTGCTGAGGCTGGCTTTGAACTTGCGATCCTCCAGCCTCAGCCTCTCAAGTGCTGGGATTACAGGTGTGCGCCACCGCGCCCGGCAAACTTTTTTTTTTTATTGGTTCTTTTTAATTATACATGACAGTAGAACCCATTTTGATATAATTATACAGCAGGGAATATATCTTTTTTTTTTCACAATGTAGATTCACACGATTCATATAATCTTACATATACATAGGGTAATACTGTCTGTCTCAGTCTACTATCTTTCCTTCCCCCACCCCCTCCCATCCCATTTTCCTCTACACCATCCATACTTCCTCCATTCTTTTCTTATCCCTCCCATAACCCCCCACCCCTGTTATGTATCAGCATCCACTGATCAGAGAAAACATTCGGCCTTTGGTTGTTTGGGCTTGACTTATTTCACTTAGCATGATATTCTCTAACTCCACCCATTTACCATCAAATGCCATAGTTTTATTCTTCTTTATGGCTAATATTCCATTGTGTATATATACCACAGTTTCTTTATCCATTCTTCAATTGAAGGGCATCGAGGTTCGTTCCACAATCTAGCTATTGTGAATTGAGCAGCTATGAACATAGATGTGGCTGCATCCCTATACTTTGCTGATTTTAAGACCTTTGAGTATAAACCGAGGAGTGAGATAGCTGGGTCAAATGGTGGTTCCATTCCAAGTTTTTTGAGGAATCTCCATACTGCTTTCCAGAGTGGCTGCACCAATTTGCAACTCCACCAGCAATGTGCCTCAGCCTCCTGAATCACTGGGATTACAGGCATGCGCCACCCTGCTGGGCATGGCGGGGGGGGGGGGGGGGGGGGGGGTGCAGGTCTTGATTGCAGAGAGGACTAGAGTAGAAGTCAGGGTTGTCTGGCCTATCTGACTAGTGGGACAGCTCCTTGTCTACCTGCTACCCTCTTCATCTTCTCCCCTGGTGCCTGTCATGTTTCCACCTCACATCTCCAATCTCTGTTCCTTTCCCTCAGGGCCATGAGAAATGTGCCCTCATGATCCTGGCAGAAACCCAAGACCTTGGCCTTATCAATGCTACCAACAGTGCGCTGCAGATGTAAGTGCCTGGGGAAAGGGGTTCCTGGCTGGGGGAGGCAGGTGGCTGAAGAAGGCAGCCCCCAGGATATGGGGAGTTCACAGTATTTCTTTGATGTCCTTGCCACCCACCTGCAACTGGCAGGGCAGCTTGGCCTCCTGCTGACTTCATGTGCCTTCTTTTTCTTTCCTTTATTCCAAGGCCACTCCACATTGCTGCCCGGAATGGTCTAGCTTCTGTGGTGCAGGCCCTGCTGAGTCGTGGGGCCACAGTGCTGGCTGTGGATGAAGAAGGTAGGTGGGGTTTGGAGTCTCCTGCCTTTCAGGAGTTTGGGGTCAGGGACATTCTTCAGGAGGTGACTTCTTAACTTTGCTATAAATGAGATTTTCTTCCCAAGGGAACTGTTGAGAACAGGGACCCAACACCAGTACTCTGAGTCTTGAGTGGAGTCTGATGGAAACAGGTGGAGCCAGCAGAGTCAGAAAAATCTCCCACACATCCTGGGCTTCTGACCCCATGCTCTGTCCTTTACCCCACACTCAGAATCTGCCTGTGAGTCTCCGTGGCCCTCACCTCCCTTGTTGCTGACCATTTTAGGTGCTTGCTTGCCTTGGCTCCACTCACAGATAAGGGCTCATGTTCCAGGGGCAGGTAGATAGAGATCCAGGGATACAGAATCCTCTGCTTCAGTTCTCCCTCTTGGCCTTGCAGGTCACACCCCAGCACTGGCCTGTGCCCCCAACAAAGATGTGGCAGACTGCCTGGCCTTGATCCTTTCCACCATGAAGCCTTTCCCACCCAAGGACGCTGTTAGTCCTTTCAGCTTCAGCCTGCTCAAGAACTGCGGCATCGCAGCCGCCAAGACGGTGGGTGGCTGTGGCGCCCTGCCCCATGGGGCCTCCTGCCCCTACAGCCAGGAGCGGCATGGCGCTATTGGGTTAGATGGCTGCTACTCTGAGTAGCCCCTCCAGTGTCCCTTCCCCTGCCGGTGGCTTGATATCATATTCTATTTATTTAGAAAAAGTCTAAACATTTAGGGCACTTTAAAGGAGAACACGACTGGGTGGTGGGGCAGAGGGGGAAAGGAAGCACTGGGGAGCAGCTGCTCACCCCTTTGCCACACCATCCTGGCCTGGCAGGGGTCTGGGACTGACAGGGAGCACCCCAGGCCCTTGGTACCCCCAGGGCAATCCCTCTGCCAAGTGTCCCAAAATGATTGCTGAATGCCTGGCTCCCCCTCTTTCACTCCATCTATCAGTTCCCCTTTCTGCTGCCAGCTCCCCACATTCTTCCCTCTGACTCTCCTCTCTGTGTCCACCTTTCCCCTGCCACTACTGCCAGGCAGACGCCTCCTCTTCTTTCATACCCATCACTGCCTCCCTGCTCGGCCAGCCCCTCCATCCCTGCAGCAGTGAGAAGCCTTAATTTCTGGTACTGTGTGAGCACTCTGGGGGTGTCTCCCTCCCGCTTCAGGGGCAGCTAGAGGATGAGGGGGGAGGGTATTTAGCACTGGGGCCTGGAGCTTTTCCCCTACTCTGTACCCTACCACCCCTAAAGTTCAAATGCAAAACACTTGAAGCAGCAACTACTGTACCTAGGCCCCAATCCTGCACTCTCCCCTGGCTCCTCATATGCAAATCAAGGGCTGGTTCTGCCCCCACAGCCTGCCCCCTCTTTTCCTCCCATTTCTGGCCTGGCCCCCAACCATGCACTTTAACCTTGCTTCTTTCTTTTCACTTCTTTTGGAGAGGGAGCCTGTGGCCATTCCCTCCCTGGCCCTTCTCTCTCTGAACTTTGAGGCTTGTCATGAATTTTTAAGTAAGCATTTTATCTTTTAGGGGAAGAAACATATTAATTTCCTGCCCATTTCAAAACCACAGCCCTAGTCTGTCCTCCATGTTTCAGGCATGTGCTTGCATGTGTGTGGAGGGAGGGACTGTGTTCCTCCTGTGCCCCCAATCCCAGAGTTCCTTTATGCCCCCTGTCTGCTTTCATCTCCTGTCATGTCTGAGAGTAACCGCTACCCCAGTCACTCCTGATCTGAAGCCAAAGATGGTGGGAGGGGCAGGACAGACTAGGGACTGTGGCCATGAGTTGGAGAAGCAGGCCTCCCTCCTGTGTGAGGAGGAAGCTCTGACAGAGAGAGTGACAGGTAGATATTGAGGCTTGGTCCCCTGCCTTCCCAGCAGGGGGAGAGAGAGAATTGAGCTGGGGGCTGCGTTGGTAAGATTCCTAGAAGGTGCACCCCAGAAGCCAAACTGGGCTGCAGTGAGGAGGGGGCAGTTTTCTCTCTAAATGTAGCATTGAATCTGGCCCTGGTCCCTTCAGATGCCCTGTCCATCCATCTGCTAGGTAAGCCTCTGCATAGTTGGACCCACTCTTGTAGCCCAGTATTCCCTTCCTCACACTCAATACCTCAGCCAGGGGCCAAGACACAGAACTTGAATAGAGGTCCTGCCCCGCTACCACTCACACAGTGCATCCTTGCCCAGTTTGGCTGTCATCAGTATTGTCCCCCAAGAACTGGACAGGCTTCGTTTACACAGCACAGGGTCTCCCCTAGGCAATCCCTCAGCCACCTTCCCCACCCAAACTTGCTTTATTCACAATCTTACCCATTTTTCAGTTGTGTCCCCTGAATGTCTTGCCACCTTAGCCAAGGGTGGGCTGAGGGGAAAGGGGCTGTCCCAGGGATCCCTCCCTCCCCACAGATACCCTTAACCTTACCTCATGCTGGTTCCCTGAAGCCTGGGGTGTTTGTCCAGTCCTTATTTTATTCATGGTCCCTTTTAATCCCCTGTCTCTTTGTGTCTTGCTTCCCCCAACCTTCAGATCCTAAACCATTTCAAGGCTTCCAAATGACCATTATTGGTGAGAAGGATTGTGCAGCTTTTAGTTTTTAGTTTTGTTTTCAAAGCCAAAGGGCCTTGTGATGCCCCTCTTGCCCACCTCCCTTCATACCCTGTCCTCCCCTATACGACAATCAATGTGACCTCTCTTAAGGGCTGCTGCCCCCACCCCAACCCTGCTGGTTCTGCAAAGCTTGCCCCCTAACTTCAATTTTCTCTCCTAAAATCTTCCCATTCCACCCCCTCCCTCTCATTTTGGTGCTGGGAATTAGGTGGTGGGGGGCACAGGGAGCAGGGAGATGGGTCCTGTGGGGAAGACTTAGGGTATCAGTCGTGTTCTCCTTTATCAATGCTTGGCAATGACAGGAAGAATCTGAGTATTTGTCAGGATCCCCATTGTTTTGTTTTGCTAGATGAGATTTCTGGTGGCTGTGTGTTCCTTGCTGCCCCTCGGCACACTGTCAGCAGTGCTGGGAAGGTGGCAGGGAGTCCTCTGTCCCTCCTCATGTGGCTGTGAGGAGGTCTGGAGGGCAAGCAGCCTCCTCTCCTTATGCCAAAGGAAATCCTGAACCCCAGCCTGATTTCCCCAGTCCCTAGTGTTTTTTGAAGCATTTTGACCATTCTCATGGCCACTGCATATTTATTTTAATGTTAAGAATTTTTTTTTAACCTCTTTGAATTAAACGGGTGTGGAGAAGTAAAATAGGCAGAATGCCCCCCAATCTTAAGGGGGTAGGGTGGGGGAGGAAGCATCTCCTTCTCTTTACCCTCCCTTCTCCCCTCCCCCTCTCCCTACCGCAGCTCTAAAGCACTTGCTTCAAGTAATAAGCACTTTTGTGAAAAGGCCTATTTTAAGTGAGGACCCTGGGTGCCGTCCCAGGTCCCAGCAAAGGAGATGGAGCGAGGGCTACACAGGAGACAGATGTGTGAATCAGAGGGCGACGTGAAAAGAGCCAGCTTTTAGTTTCTGATTTTGGGGGGATGTTTCTGATTGGGCGGTGGCTTTGGTAGGGTTGTGTTCTATCCTTCAGAAAAACAAATGGCACAAACTGTAGGTCCTTGGATGGACCAACAGACCTGGGTCACTGCCACTGTCCAACTGAGACTGATGGGCCACCTCCCCCACCCGTGGCCCCCTGAGCCATAGGACTGCTGAGAACCACTGAATGTACAGCCCAGGTTGGGGTGGGGAGCAGCCCTGGGGGGAGGGGCTTCTCCTTTTGTTTGGTGCTGTGGGGGGTGGGAGAGATGAGACTGAGGGACTGCCACCCCACATAGACGTGTGTTCCATGGGGTGGAGGGGCTGAGGAGGGTCTGCCTCCCTCTCCAACCCCAGCCATGGCCCCTCTTCCTTTCTCACCCCTATCCGTTTTGACTGTAAGTCCAGCTCACCTTTGCCTTCAATATGTAACCAAAGGAAAACTCAATACTGTTTCCACCGCTGTCTGCCCACCTGAGCACCTTCTTACTCCCTGGACCTAGAAGGGGAGAAGAGGCTGGTGGTAGGATGGGTGGGGCCAGAGTGAACGGTTCTACAACTGTACCCCCAAACCTTCTCCGCGGTCTTAGACGGGGTCCTGAGAGGCGGGGTGGGATAGGCTGGTGGGGCTGGGAGTAGGCACACTCTGTATCTTATGCACATGAGTGTTTCTTTGTCGAAATGACTCCAGTGACTATGCTCCAGTGGGGTGGCCCCTTCCTCCTTCCCTCTCAGCCATTTCTCACCCTCTCCCCACACCCAGTTTTCATCCCTTGCTCCCCTTCCCACCGCAAAGGAAAATAGCCTTACAGACCCTAGCCCAGAAACCCTACTCCTGGGGCAAACCAGTATGGGCCCCCATCCCGCCAAGTTTGAACCCTACCTTTTAAGAGGAGGGATAAGGAGCAAAGCAGCCCCTTCCCCTCTAATTGTGGTGGCTCCAGCCCTCCGCAGCCTTGACCCAGGTTGGACAAGGGCGGAGGTAAGGAATCTTTGAGGACCAAGCCCAGTGGTCTGGGAAGAGGGAGGTAGAGAGGAAAGGGTCTGACTTGGGGACTCCCTCCTCCTGACCCAACCCCTAGAGAAGCGACCAAATCCCAGAGATGGGAGGGAGCTGGGGTGGGGAGGGTCTGCTCTTTGAATTACTTGAAGGTACTGACTCCGAGGCTGCTGTTGCCCACATAGGTGTGAGGGGGACACTGTCACTGCATTTGGGAGGGCAGAGGGTGGCAGGTGACGAGAGGATCTGCCCTCGGCCCTTGCTTACTCCTGCTAGGCCCTTTCCCTGGGTAGTCTGTAAGTCTGACTGTCCCAGGGAATGTGGGGAGAGCCTTCCCTCCCGTCTCCATCCTCACTCTGGGCACCCCCTCCAATTGCACTAAAGTAGCTGTTGTGCCAGTCTTACCCCACACCAGGGTGGGGCTCTGCTTCCAGTCTTTCCCCACCGCCTCCATTCCCATCCCGGACAATCTCCTTGTTCTGCTTGTATTCCTGGATAGCTCAGCTTTGTATGTGTGTGTTTGGGGGTGGGGGTGGGTCCTGGCTGGAGTGGGTTTGGCAGGGGTTTGGGAAGGGCTAGGGGAAAGATGGAGGATGAAGTCTCCTACCCCCTTCTCCAACTCTTAGCCACAGAAGCTTGGGAGGGAGGGTGCCTACTCTCGCTGCCGTGTGTCTTGCAGATGTGCCAAAATGGGGGTGGGTGGGAGGGGAGGGTGCCTGGCAGAGCAGCCCCTGGGGTGGCTCTCTCAAAGCAATACAGTTCCCCTGCCTGGGGAACGGCAAGACAGGGGAGAGGGTTGGGGTGGGGACCTGGGGTTCCCCATGTACAGCTGTGTATATTCAGGGGTGTTCTCTGTCCGGTACCCACTGTGGGCATCTATGTGTGTGTGAACTTCCCCTTCCCCATGCCCTGCATGACCTGTGATGCTGCAGACACCACCATCCTGTGTGCAGGTGTGTGTTGGGGGGCACGGAGGGGCATGTTCCATGTCCTGTTGCACCCTCCACCCTGTGACCCATGTACTCGGTTGTAGGAAGTAAAGAGAACTGAGCACAATTCACTGGATTCTAGTTGAATCTTTCTCTAAGCAATTTTCCCATTCCTGCCTTTCTCCCTGCCTTGGATCCACCTGTGGTGCTAGTGTTGGGGTCGGGGTTGTTTAATGCTGATGGGCAGCAATAAAGGGCAGATCTGCCCAAATGCCTGCATCCCCCGGGTGCTGAGGGCAGCAGGAAAAAGTGGGGACCTCGGTGCATTTTTGCCCCACCCCTCCCCCTCTTCCCTGGGCTAAAGCACAATGCTCTCCCTGAAAATGGATGCCCCCTGCACCCCCCAGGCCCCTACTCATGTCCTCCCCAACCTGCTTTGAGCCCTCCCACACACCCTGGATTTTCTATGCTGTTTTGGTGCAAGTACAACTGTCGTAGTCATGGCTTTGGGATGGGTTCTGTTTATTAAAATCCTATTGCTCCTACTGGCCCTGTGTCCCGCCTCCATTCCTGTGGTTGGGGGGAAGGAAGGGCAACCTGGACCCCTTGCCACTGGCCCCCATCAGCCATCAGAGACCAGGGGCAATAGCTGCTCCTCCAGAAGGGCTATGGTAAGCATGAGGCTGCCCCCCAGCAGCAACCCCAGCCCCTGCAGTAGCACATGGAGAGTAGGTAGGGGCTCAGGAGGATGAAGCAGGGCTGGCAGCTGAAAGAAAAGAAGAATGTCATGATTCTGACCTTGTCTCTGACCTCTTAACTCAAGAGGAAGTGTGTCTAATCCCTGCCAGAATACTTTCTGTCCCTTGTTTCTCAGATTCTGGCCGACCTATGGGGCAACACCCTCCAGGATCTGGTGGTAGAGGTCAGGGGGACTGATACTTCCCTTTCCTCCACACCCATCTCCCCACTTCCCTTGATTTCTCTGCTCTACCCCACACTTCTCACCATGTCCACAAGGGCCACATAAAGGAAGACCCCAGCAGTGACCCCAAACACCCAGGGAGTGAGGGGGACAGGGCCCAAGCTGAGCCCCACCCCAAGCACTGCACCCCCAAGACCCAGGGCTCCAGACACGAGACTCAGCAGCAGCAGCCTCCGAAAGGAGAACCCTGCCTGGAGCAGCATTGCAAAGTCACCTGTTGGGGAGAGAAAATAGAATAGAAAGGAATAAGCCAGTGCTGCCCCTCACCTGTGTTGCCTGCCAGCCTCCAAGTTCTACTCCTTGGAGGCCTCTCCTTTCTAGAGCCCACCCCACCCTATGGGGTTACTCCTACCTAGTTCATGGGGCAGCTCATGGCAGAAGACTGCTAGAGTAGTGCTGAGGCCACTGGAAAAGCCATCAGAAAAGGCAGCACCTGGGGTCAGCAGGATTGGAAGTCAGCCCAGAAGAAAGTCTCCTTGGGAGGCTGGCACCTGTGTTTGTCATTCTCTCATCTCCCATCACCTTCCTGGTAGCCACCTTGTGCCCATAGCTGATAACTTGGAACCCTGACCTCCCCTAGGACCAGCCTCCCCGACTCTGTTTCCTCTGCTCACACCTATGGCCAGCCCATCAGTGAGGTTGTGCAGACCGTCTCCTAGGAGGACCATCCATGTGAAGTTGGCACTTCTGCCACCCTGGTGCCTGTGACTGTGGCCTTGGTGCCCAGGAAGGGCTGGGGCTGGTGGGGACTGGCTGTTCTGCTCCCTCTGGCCCTGAGCCCCTGGCTCTGCAGGAAGAAGGACAAGTGTTGGTAGCTGCAAGTGAGGACTGCCTGATGGAGCCTACTTCTCATTTTCTCTTCTAGTCACCTGGAGCCGCCTGTAGGGGCCGGAGGGCCATCCCACTGCCATCCTCAGGGTCCAGGTTTGGTGTTTCGAGATCCCTTTTTCGCCTGCAGCATCTCTGAAATAGGAGGGTATCCCTCCTGGTGGAGGAGGCAGCAGAACTAGGGGATAAGGGGAAGCCAGGCCACCAGCTGGGAAAAGTAACACCTGGTTCCACTTCTGGCAACTGGGGGTGTTCTTTGGCCTCTATCCTCTTCCCAAATTGACACCTCCCTCTGTTTCTTGTTGACTTGAACTTAGGGAGAGGAGGCCATTTGGCCAGAAGTCCTGGGTCTGTGTTAAGAAGCCCTACCCAGTCTTGGCAGACAGGTCCTGCACAGTTAGGCAAACATCCAAGATCCAGAGGCACATACTGCCCCTCACCTCCTGGCGTGTTTGGCCAGTTCCTGGCTAGGACTGTCATCTTGGCAGGAGGAAGAGAAAAGGGTGTCACTCACTGGCTGGAGACCTCTGTTCCGCAAAAGCCCTAGCATGTTCTCCAGCGTGAAGAGCAGGAAGAGGCCTCCAAGCACCGAAATCCCTGGACCCAGGTCCTCCTCTGGTTGCCCGCTAGGTCCTGTGTGTTGCTCTCCTTGTGCCTAATAGAGAGGAGGTCAGGGCAGACCCTGGAAGCATCTATATCAAACATCATCTCCCTCCCTTATTGGAGGAAGCCAGCCTTCATTCATCCACTCTGCTGGAAGGCAGCTATGGGCTGAAGCCAGATGTGGGGGAGTGGGATGTGGAAACTGATAGAAGGGGGAGGGGATATCCTATGGCCAGAATGCCTTGGATCCATGAAGGCTGGCTGTCACTGGGTCAGGGGTACAATGAAGGGGCTTCACATACATGTGGCAGCAGATGTAGTAGCGCATCCCCACAAAGAGTGCCCACGGCCAGGGCCCCCAGGAAGCCCAACAGGGGCTGTAATAGACGAGGTCTCAGGAGCCGAAGTAGCAGCAGGGAGAGGGGAGCAGGAAGGCTGAGCAATAAGACTGCCAGGGCACTATAAAGCAGGGCTGGGGAGAATCAGGGACTGAAGTTAGGCCAGGACTGGACTCAGAGGCAAGTGGGGCCCCAATGAATCCCCTTCCTTGGCATGGGGCCAACTTCCTACTAAGATTCAGAGTACCCCCACCCCATTCTCACCCACTGACCAGAGAGTAGATTCCCTGGAGGTGCTGGGGCCGGGCCTTGGATGCATACACGACTGTCGATCTGATAAAGCAGGGCTGGGCACAGCAGAGCAAACTGATGGGGGGTCAGAGGGGCAGCAGGGCTCAGTCCAAAATTGACCAGCAGCTGGGAGCCATTCAGACACTGGGCAGTTGAGGAGATGTTCGTACCTTAGTAACTGACTCATATCTTTACATTTGTCCTTCCACTGCTTGAACTACCGGTTCTCTTCTAGGGTGCCCTTTGCTGACATTGGCAGGTACATCAGGGACTGAGGACAAGGGTCCTTATAATCAGTGTGTATTAATTGCTAGTGAATACAGTGCAACTATTCAATTTGACACAAATTGGGTGCTAGTGAACACTGCCATCATCTCTCTCCCAAGCCACTGGTATTTATTTATTTTTTTTATTTTTACTTTTTGGTGCCAGGAATTGAACCCAGGGGCATTTAACAACTGTGCCACATTCCCAGCTCTATTTATTAATTTATTCATTCATTCATTCATTCATTCATTCATTCATTCATTCATTCATCTTGGTAGTGAGGATTGAGCCTAGGGGTACTCAACCACTGAGCCACATCCCCAGCCCTTTTTATATTTAGGGACAGGGTCTTGTTATATTGCTGATGCTGGCTTTGAACTCGTGATCCTCCTGCCTCAGCCTTCCGAGCTGTTGGGATTACAGAAGTGTGCCACTGCGCCTGGCTTTATTTTTTATTTATTTATTTTTAAGTATTTTTTAGATGTTGATAGACCTTTATTTTTATTTACTTATTTATATGTAGTGCTGAGAATCAAACCCAGTGCCTCAACACATGCTAGGCAAGTGTTCTACCACTGAACCACAAACCCCAATCTCTTTATTTTTTATTTTGAGACAGGGTCTCACAATGTTGCTTAGGGCCTTGCTAAATTGCTGAGGCTGGACTTCAGTTTGCAATCCTCCTGCCTCAGCCTCCTGAGTCTCTGGGATTACAGGTGTGTGCTGCCACATCTATCAAGCTCTGGTAATTCATTGGTTTGGTGATGGACCTGGTTGGACAACTAGAGCTCTCCATGACAGAATCCTAGAAGGGAAAAGAATCTGAAGTGCGAAAGTAGGTGGTTGAGGCACACACCCTTAATCCCAGCAACTCAGGAGGCTAATGCAGGAGGATTGAAAGTTGGTCTTGACTAACCTCACCTCAGCAATTTAAATTCAAAATAAAAAAGGACAGGAGATGTAGCTAAGTGATAAAGCACCCCTGGGTTAGATCCTCAGCACCAAAAAAAAAAAAAAAAAAAATTGAAGTGCCATCTAACCTCCCTCTCAAAGACCCTGTCACGTGTTCATTCAGCCTGGGCTTGAATGCTTCCTGCAATGGGGCTCTTGCTGGGCCTGTATCGAGGTTAGGCAGCTTTGTCTCCCCTCTGGGGTATATGAAACAGTGGAATAAGTTCGTTGTCTTTCTAGATAGAGATAGCCATCCATTCCCTACAAGTTTCCTCTCCAGATATTCATACCCAGATCCTACCCTGGGCTGCTTCAGATTCTCTGCTTTGCCAAGTGTCACCCCTAAACTCGGTTTTAGAGCTCTGGGTGTGCGCTCACCTGCTCTAAGCCCAGAGGGAGCAACATCTTTCACTACTGGAATAACATCCTAAAACACATTAGGATTTTTTTTTTCTCTCTCTCTCCCCCTCCCTCCCTCCCTCCTTCTCTCTCTTTGCATTGTTGGGGATTGAACCCAGGGTCATGCATACATTAGGAAAGAGCTCTACTGTTGTGCTATACCCCAAGCTCCCAGTGATTTTTTTTTTAAAGTAACTATTAAATTGCTGACTGTAAACATTTCCTGTCACCTAGTCCTGTGGCTCTTTCCCCATCTCTAGAAACCATCAAACTCACATCCTCATTCAGATGATCAGCCAATGAATGATCCAGCAGTAAAAGCCTGTGAAAGAGGCCCAGGCCCGAGGAGGCTGGCCCATGGGGTAGGTGAGGGGCTTTTGACTCTTCTCGGTCACTCCACCCTGAGGGACCCAGTGGCATCCCTGCCCAGACATCCACACTCAGCTCAGGGTCCTGTGGCCTGTAACGGATGGGATAGCAAGTTAGACTCCCTGCCTTCAAAGTCTCCTCCTCCTAAGTTAAGGGAGGGCCAGCCATTGGCTGGAGTTCCTGGGACTCAGAAACCCAAGGCATGTCAGTGTTGGGAAAATCTGGGAGTTCTCACTTTATAGGAAAGCCTAGGAATGAGAGCTGCAGGGGTGAGGGGAAGAGTCAGAAATGCTACAAATTTGGAGCCAAATCGAGCTGAAGGCATTGAGCAGTGGGGCTAAGAATAAGGAATGTGAGGGCCCAGGGATTTGGTGGAGGCAAGAAGGCAATGAGGCAAGGAGGCCATGAAGGATACTAAGGAGCTGGGTTCTGAATAATTGTAATTGCAGGGATCTGTTCAAGGAAGCCAGCATTAGGCAACTGGAGATGGATCTAAGCACTGAGAAGAGCTGAGGGATATGGCATTTTGGAGTGGGGAGAGGGGTTAGTACCTGTGTGTGAAATTGTCTTCAGTTGGGGGTACAACCCGACCAGTTGGAAGCCCATGGTGTCCCAGGCGAAGCCCCTGAACTCGGCCCAGCCCTAGGCTATGGAGAAGCCGGGCCAGGCCCCCTGCCGTCAGGGTTCCATTCTCTCCATAGAGGCCGAACAGCTGGACCAGGTAATGATTCTGCTCCTGCTCAGCAGGGCCTAGGTTGGGGACTGAACCCCCTACCCAGCCTAAGACCAACCCTACACATAAGCCAGCCAGGAGACACACTGGGCACCCCATCATTGAAAGGAATGAATTAGAGGCTCTGTTTCTGGCTTCTATTCCCCCTGGAACATCCTTAGGACTGTGCCCTAAAAGAACAAGGAGGAAGAAATCAGGACTGCTTCTCTGCTCTCCAGCTCCAGGCCAGGGTAGGACCATCAGTATTGTCCCCCATCTGAATCTAGCAGCAGCCCCATTCAGGTCTTCTCCTCCCCTCCCAATAGCCTCTTGGAGCAGTCTCTTATTTGCCAATTTCCAGAGCACCTTCCTGACCCAGCCCTCTCCCCACACCTAATCCGTTCCTCCTTGGTCTCCCATACCCACCCCTTAAACTTGTTCTACCACTCTATCCCCCCTAAATTCCCAGGGCCTCACCCCTACCTCGGACAATGTGAGAACTGTCACCTCAGGTCCCTGCAGGCCTTGCTGTGGACATTAAGAAATCCCCAAGTCCAAAGAGGGGGAAACTCCAGGTGCCCAGGTGCAATGGAGTCCTGGGCTCAGCCTCCCGGTGCCAAGGTGCAATGGAGTCCACGTCATATAGAGGGCTGTGTCAGACAGGCTCTCCCTCCTAGCCCACCTTCTTTGGGGTGGGGTTAGGGGTGGGGCCAGTGTGGGAAGGTTCACATAGGAGTTAATGGTTCACTCTTATCTGGAGTAGGGGTCAAAGGTCAACCTGCTGGGCCCCCAGGTTGGGAGGGGTCGCTCTGCCCTGAGAAAGCCACATGGCTGGGAAACTGTGCTGTTTTTTCTCCTCTTCAATAATTCACTCCACCCCTAACTCAGTTAATAGCACTTGACCCTTTTCCCATATGTACTCTTGTCCCACCTACCTTACATCTGATACTGAGCTTCTCCTGTCTCCAACCCCAGCCCCATGTTCCCTGGGGAGACTTGGCCCCAGGTGTCCCTAAGCTGGGGAGGAGGGAAAGAGACAGATGAATGGTGAGCCCAAATGCAAGTGTGAGGAAGAAACTGTTCTCAGCAGCTCTTCACCCCAGGAATCCTAAAAGCCAGAACTCTGGGAATGATGACCAAAGAAGGGGACGCTCAGCTGGGAAAAAAGTACTCTTCCCTCTGATGTCTGACCAGACATACAATGGGGGAGCAAAGTCTGATTAAGGGAGATTGGTCCAGGGGGTCGAGATTAACATTACCTGACAGCAGGAGGCAGGAAGGACACCCAGAGGAAGGGGACCCAGCCTTCTAGTGGCAGGCAGGCGAGCAAGGGTCACCTGTGGGGAGGGGACAGGGGAGGGACACTACCTTAAAGGGGCAGGCTTGCTTTGCCTAGGCCTTCCTGCCTATAACCTATCTCCCCTCTACCTCCTAGGTTAGCCAGGCTGCTATCTTCTTCCTTCTTCCCACAAAAGCAAAGAAGTCCAATAAAGAGTGGTAACATTTATTAGGAAGGAGGGATTTCAATTAGACCCCCACATTACTCTCACACAGGGAACAAACTATGTAACTATAGTTTCTAAAGAGGAAGGAAGGCAGGCAGAGGGCCCTGGATCACAGGGGATAGGCAGCTTCAGCTGGACAAGGGGGGTTATGGGTTTGGGATGGATAAAGCCACTGCTCACCACCCTCCAGGTAAGTTTAGTGGCTAAATGCTGCTACTCCAGCCCCAACCCCAAAACCAGCAACCTAGTACAAGGCTGTCTTGTTTTTCTAGAAGACACTTGGGTTGTGCCAGTGGCAGGAGGAGAGGAAAAGTGTCTTGCTATCTCTTGCTGCTCCTTCGTGTTTCTTTGCCGTTACTGATGGGATTGCTGGAGGGGCCAGGAGGGCCAGCTGGTGTGTGATTGGGCTGGCTTCGAGTGATTCTGGTGTTGGGGGGGTGGGAGGGAGTGTGAGGGGGGTGTGGGCCACCACCAGGACCTGGTGGGGTGCTTAGTCCATTCCCGTTCTGGTTCTCAGACGCTAGTAGTAGGATAAGGAGAAGAAACACGGAATCAGAGTTAAGCAAGACAGGTGTCCAATCCCACAGCCTATCTCCATGCCCCAGAAAGCAGCAATCTTCATACCGCACTACACATTAATGCCAACTGAACCAAGTGAAAGTATGAATGGGGCCCAGAGAAGTCTTGCTCATTAAGGAAGTCTTTACATGAACCCTGGTATGATATTTTTCTTATTCAGCTCTATATCATTGAGAGCCAGGCCTAGAATTAGCTGTTTAATTTAAGGCATGGGGACCTCTGAGAAAAATGACCCTTGATTAAGGGTGACTGCATAACTAAAGAAGCATGAGAAGGGGAAGGGCCTTAAGTTTCTATGCTAAATGTAAGTAGGGGGCTGAATGCGTAGTTCAGTGTTCAAGAACTTGCATAGTATGCTTGAGGCTTTGGATTCGATCTCCAGCATCACAAAATAACAAGAAGAACAAAAAATTAGTAAGAAGGAGCTTTAAAAAGCAAATCTAAAAAGAACATATTTAAAAATTTTTTTAGAATTTTAAAGAGTGGTGTATATGTATCAAATTGATGTTCATTTTAGAATATATAAACATAAGCAAAAAATATTACACATAATATTATTCTCCCAAAGATAAGTCACAGTTTTGTGTGAATTTTGTTTATTTATTTATTGCAGTGCTAGGGACTGAATCCAGTGCCTCACACATACTAGACAAGTGCTCTACCACTAACCTAGATCCTCAGCCTCTTCCCAACCCTGAATGTATTTTAAAAGTTTGACTGGAACCAGCCAGGTGTGTGCGATGACTTTTGGGTTCCTGTAACTGTGTATATCACTCTCCTTGCATTTCCAAAGTGTATTATAATCACTGTCTGTGTCTGTCTCCTACATAGACTACAAGCTCCTAAAGATGCTGTGCTTTATTCCTTGGCACAGAGTAGATGCTCTACAAATGCTTGTTAAATGAAGGCAGAAACTCATTTCTTTCATACACAGGGCACTGCAGACCCTAATAGTGTAGAAGTTATAGGCTAGTGGTACTTAAACCATATCCATTCTGAACCCTACTGCTCCACCAGACTAAGATACCTGCAGAACTGAAGAATAATGTCCTTTTTTCAATTCACAGAAAAAGGTGAATGTATAGAAGTCAATGTTAAGTTTTTATGCCATGCACACTTTTTTTGTCTGTGTGGTAGTGGGGGTTGAACCCAGGACCTGATGTAAGCTTGGCAAGTGCTCTACCACTGAGCTATATCCCCACCCCTTTTAAAATTTTCATTTTGAGATAGGTCTTGCTAAGATGCCCAGGCTCACCTCAAATTTGTGATCCTTCTGCCACACTGTCCCGAGTAGCCGGGATTACAGGCATGTGCTACTGCACCTGCTGTCACATTTTTTGGGGGGAAGTAGGTTTTGGGGGTTTTTTGGTACCAGGGATTGAACCCAGGAGCACTTACCAACTAAGCCACATTCCCTGCCCTTTTTTAATATTTTATTTTGAGACGAGATCTTGCTAAATTGCTTAGGGCCTTGCTAAATTGCTGTGGTTAGCTTTGAGCTCTCCATCTTCCTGCCTCCCCTTCTCAAGCCAGGTACTAGGAGTTTAACCCAGGAATGCTTTACTATTGAGCTACATCCCCAATCCTAATTATTTACTGGTGCCAGGTGTTTGAACCCAGGCTGAACATATCCCCAACCTCTTTTTTATTTATTATTTTGAGATAGGGTCTGGCTAAGTTGATTAGGGCCTTGCTAAATTGCTGAGGCTGGCCTCCAACTTGCAATCCTCCTGCCTTAGTCTCCTGAATTGTTGGGATTATAGGCATGTGTCATCATACCCAGCTGTCACACATTTTTTTATTAAACTTTTTGTGTCTGTTAGCAGATGACAAAGTGAATAAACATGTGGTAAATGAATTTTAGAGGCAAACAGGCTTAGATGTACCTTATGTAAAAAAAAAGTATGTGTGTGTGTATATATATATGTGTGTGTATACACACACACACACACACACACACACACATATTTATTTATATACAGGGTATACGCCTGTAATCCAGTGACTTGGGAGGCAGAGGCAGGAGGATTGAAAGTTCAATCCTCAGCAATTCAAAGTTCAGCCTCAGCAATTTAGCGAAGCCCTAAGCAATTAGTGAGACCCTGTCTCAAAATAAAAAATAAAAAAGGGCTCTGGGAATGTGGCTAAGTGTTTAAGCATCCCTGGTTTCAATTATTGGTACCAAAACCAAAAACCAACAACAACATAAATATATTTTCCTGCTGGGATTGAACCCAGGACCTTGCACATGCTAGGCAAATACTTTACTACTGAGCTATATACCCACTCCTTCTTAAAATTTTATTTTGAGACAGGGTCTTGCAAAGTTGCCTAGGCAAACCTTGAACTTGGGATCCTCCTGCCTTAGCCTCTCAAGTAGCTGGGATTACTTGTGTGTACCATCATACCCAGCTTAAAAATATTTTTGTGCATGATGGAGTCTTGGATACCTGAAAATATATAATAGTCATATTTCCTTTTTCTTTTTCTTTTTTCAGTGTTGGAGGTTGAACCTGGACTTTGTCACTGAGCTACATCCCTAGCTTCAACAGACATATTTACTGTTGGAAACTCAAATGATAACTTTGTGCAGGAATTAAATATTGTCCAGGCTGGGATACTTAGCAAGACCCTATCTCAAAATAAAATAAAAAGGGCTAGAGATGTAGCTCAGTGGTAGACAACCCATGGGTTCAATCCCTTGTACTGCAAATAAACGAAAAAATGTTGTGAATTTGTTGTTGTATTATTCAGGATTTTCCACAGAGCCAGAACCAATATTATATACAGTTGTACATCTCATGACATTTCAGTCAGCAATGGACCACATCTATGACAATTGTCCCATGAGATTATAATGGAGCTGAGAAATATTCATGGCCTAATGACACTGTAGCCATGATATTGTAGCATAATCCACCACTAACATGTTTGTTGTGATTTGGTATAAACAAATCTGCTGAGCTATCAGTAGAGCACATAATTCTTAATAATGTTAATAAATGACTACAATACTGGTTTATGTATTTACTATACTGTACTTTTTATCATTATGGTAGAATGTACTCCTTCTACTTAGAAAAAAAAGTTAAAGGGCTGGGGATATAGCTCAGTTGGTAGAGTGCTTGCCTAGCATGCACAAGGCCCTGGGTTCAATCCCCAGCACCACAAAACAACAAACAAGAAAAAAAAGTTAATCATAAAATAGCCTCAGGCAGGACCTTCAGGAGATTGTCTAGAAGAAGGCATTGTCATATGAGATGATACTCTCTGTGTGTTATTCCCCTGAAGATCTTCCAGTGGGACAAGGTGTGGAGGCAAAGATATTGATCCACCCTGTGATGTTCACACAATGATGTGGGAATGTGTCCCTATCATCAAGTAATGCATGGCCACATATATTTATATTTAACTGTATATATTGTATAGATAAATTACAATTGTTACAAAAAAATCTACAAAAATATTTTAAGGTTATGTAAGTGAGCCTTTTTGCCCCCTAATATTCACTTGTCACATGTGGAGAAAATGTTCTCCTTTTTGACTTGAGTGGTGGTAGCAAAAGGGTGCTCCAGTTCTACAGGTGACTGAAACAGGTTTCCAAATCTTTTCACCACAGGGACTTGCAAAAGGCATGAAAAAATAAGGTTACAAGGCTGAGTATGGTGGCAACACTTGTAATCCCAGTGACTCAGGAGACTGAGGTAGGAGGATCACAAGTTTGAGGCTAGCCTGAGCAAGACCCTGTCTCAAGATAATAAAAAATAAAAAGGGCCGGGGATATAGCTCAGTGGTAGAGCATTTCTGAGTCAATCCTAGTATTATGGGAAAAAAAAGGCAGGGTGGGGGGAGGTTTCAAGAAGAATTGGGTGCAGAGGATACTGAAGGAAAGAGATTTAAAACAGGGATGAAGGAAATGTGTCTCTCCAGGCTGGGGTGAGTATTAGAGCTAGAAGGGCCAGCTGATGAAAGGGAATAGATTTACCTGGAGAGGCAGCAGAAGGTCCAGTGGTAGCCTGGGGGACTGTAGGACTGTTGTCGTTCTGCCCCTGAGGACACAGATTACATTCTCAGACCCTGCTCTCCATCATACTTTTTTTTTTTTTTTGAACCAGGGATTGAACTCAGGGACACTCGGCCACTGAGCCACATCCCCAGTCCTATTTTGTATTTTATTTAGAGTCAGGGTCTCACTGAGTTGCTTAGGGCCTCGCTAAGTTGCTGAGGCTGGCTTTGAACTCGCGATCCTCCTGACTCACCCTCCCAAGTGGCTTGGATTACAGGCGCCACCGCGCCCAGCGGTTCCATCATACTTTTTGACCTAATCCTCCTCCCTTTCCTAGCATCGAGCCAGAGGACTCACCGCTTTGTTGGGTGCCTGCTGGGTGCTGTACTCTGGGTTGGGCTCACTGAAGTTAGGAACCTCAGAATAAACCATACAGAATCTGCAGAGAGAAAGTAACCAAAGCCTTGGACCCATCTTCTAGGTCACTGGGTGGAGGCTCAGAAAAGTCCAGATACAGAGTCTGGACTGCACACCCTTATGCTGCTTCCTTTGAAACCTTAACTGCCTCCCTTTGGCCTGCTGCTTCTTCATCCCGATCCCCCAAATAGTACTCACTCTCCAATCTTCTGCAAATCACCCCCACGGCCAGTATACAGTGTCAGGCAACCTTTGAACACTGAAGCATACCTGTGCAGCAAAAAAAGCAGGATTCATAGTCTTCGTAAGAGTTACAGGAACTTTTAACCCTACCTGTCTTGAATATTGTTGTCCTGGGAATAGCCAGGAATCACCAACTGCCTTACCCTTTGGTGAGTCTGATAATGTCTCCAGGCTGGATCAAGTTGCCCACGTCGTCCCAGACAGAGATATTGATGCTGCCTGTTTTGTCTGCCACTTTGCAAGTCCGAACCTCGTGCCCGTCCTTTGTTTTGGTCACTCGGCCTGAAAGGTACAGATAAATGGGGGTGGTAAGATGGTCAAACAAATGGGGCAGTAGTAGTCAGAGGGATGAGATCTGGATATTAGTAGGATGAGGTAAAAGACATAGGAACAAAGCAAAGCCCAAATCCCTGGTGCTGGAGGGGGGTGGGTATTGGTAGTGGAGAAGCCAGCACCATGGAGAGGGCCGAGTGGAAAAAGGCCCGCGTGGTACTGGCCACACTGCTCTGGCAAGAGTTCTATACTCTACCCTACAGCAACTCCCTTGTCAGGACCTGAGATGGGGACTGAGCAATGCCATGGGGCGCACCCTGCTGTCCAGGGAGCAAGTTAACACAGGCAATGTGCTCCCTCTCCCTCCCACACCCCACACCCCGACACCCCAGCATAGCCACCTGTCTCCAGTACAATGAAGATAAGGTTCAGATTCTTGAGCCCCGGCTTGATATCCTTCACGAAGGTCTCCGTCGTCATGCTGCCCGAGCCTCAGCACCCCACTGGAATAGGGAACAAGGGACGAAGGCTCAACGCTTGGAGCTTTCGCCTCCATGCTCCACTTCTCAAAGGCCTACCTACTATACCAAACTGGGATCAAACGGCCCTAATTCCTCTAACCCTTGTAGGTTAGAAGCGAACTTTCCCGGGGGCTTTGAACTTCAAGCTCAGAACCTTGGGAGTGGGGAGGGTGTCTATGGATAGAATACTCAGGGGCTGGAAGGCCCCTAGTCGGGGATGCTCTTTCAGTCTTACGCCCCAAAGTGGGGGAGCCGATGGAGTGTTAGGAAACCCGGTGTAGCGCCAGGGAATGGAATCTTACTCGCTAAATCTTCCCGAACCCTCATCTGGACAACGCGGGACTCAGTTCGTCCCCTCCCCCACCCACAGCCCACTACCCACCCAGCCAGGAGGCCGGACCGTGCACGCCGCCGAGCCGCCCGCAGGGGGAGCCACAAGCCCCGCTGCCGCCGGATGCTGCCTGATGGAACGTGGGAGTGCGGACATTTCCGGAAGCCTCCCCGGGTTGACCTCCTCGGACCAATCAGCACCACTGGGGTGCGTCCCGCGCCTGGCGGCTAGTCCCCGCCCAACCAATCGGGCTCCGAGATTTGCGCGCCGCGATCCGGGAGGATTTCAGGAATTAAAGGAGCCTCGGAGATGATTTGCTCAGCAGTGGGCAAAGTGGACCACCAGGGGGCGTTTCAGGTCCCAATTTTCCTTTACTTGGCGGAGAGAGTGCATTTAATAAGCTCTTTTAAGATTTTTTTCTTAGAAAAGGACCAAGGGCATTGGAATCCAGTGGACAAAAGGTTGAATCCCAACTCAGCGCTTCACTTTCTCGACAATTCTTAAATATATAATTCCATTAAAATGAAAAAATGGAAGTTATACAAAAGGCCAAGCCTAGGATACAGCAGGCACTTACAAATATACCAGTTTCCTTATTTCCCCCTGCTCCAACCTTCGCCTTTTTTCCTGATTTGGGGGTCTTCTTGTTCCTTTGTACTGGGGATTGAACCCAGGGGCCCTCTACCACAGCTACATCCGCAGACCTTAAGCACTCTATCAACTGAGCTATATCCCCAGCCCCAACCTTTTTATTTTATTTTTTATTTATTTATTTTTTTTTTTGGTACTAGGGATTGAACCCAGGTGCACTCGACCACTGAGCCACATCCCCAGTCCTATTTTGTATTTTATTTAGAGACAGGGTCTCACTGAGTTGCTTAGGGCCTCGCTAAATTGCTGAGGCTGGCCTTGAACTTGTGATCCTCCTGCCTCAGCCTCCCAAGTGCTGGGATTATAGGCGTGCGCCACCGCGCCCGGCTATTTTTATTTTTATTTTTTTGTGGTGCTGGGGATTGAACCCAGGGCCTTGTGCTTGCAAGGCAAGCACTCTACCAACTGAGCTATATCCCCAGCCCTCCTTTTTATTTTTTGAGACAGGGTCTTACTAAGTTGCCCAGATTGGGCTTGTACTTGTGATCCTCCTGTCTCTGCCTCCTGAGTTGCTTAAGATCACAGGCGTGAGCCACCAGGCCAGGTGGAGTCTTCATCTTTAATGCACTAGCCAGTTCAGTCAGAACTTCTGGGACTCCTGGGATACACACCAGAGACTTAAAATAGGCAGCCTCATCCCCCTTTGGAAGAAATGGAACCCACGGCATAAAAAGGAACATTTGCATTAGTCCTTCTCATTAGTTCGCCGAGGCACCTGTTCCTATTAGACAATCTCACTGGATGAGAGTTCCCGGAGGACAAGAGAGGTTCGCACATTTAGTCGCCTTTAAGACCTGTACGATTGTCAGGTAGCTAGCTCTGTACTATTGTGTATAAACCAATTACATAAATATATACTAATGTGCATTACCATTTGCTTAGTGAATATCCATAACAAATACTATTTAATACCAGATTAGCCTAAGACGTCAAATTGTAATGCCTTGGCTAGTTAAGTTAATCCCGTATCTTTGCATAGTGTGCTTTAAGCTCCCCTATAACTTCCTTCGGAATCAAGGTTCTCTCCCTCTCACATTTCCAACCAGGTGCTGCAAACTAAGGAAATTAAACTACACCTCGAAAGAGGGACGTCGTCTCTCCCTTCTCCCCGCTTAGTATTTCAGGGTATTCTAGGAGTGTTTGGTAAACCATCGTGAATAGGGCAGGAGAATGGCTGGGAGAGGCAGTCAACCAGTTGAGCATCCTAGATCAAAGCTTTGCGGGGAGACACTCCCCACACCCCACCCAAACGCCGCCTTGTTAACTGCAGTATCCATTCCTATGATTATGAGTCACAGGTTCGGGAGGCTCAGGGATGCTGACCACGGTTCTGGAAAATGAGAGGGGCCTGGAGGATGGCAGATCACACTGCAGGCCAGCCGCCCCGCGACGATCTCGCACCACTCTGCATCAGCTGCAAGACACAAGAGACGTGCCCCCCTCCAAGGCGAAGTGTCGCCTTCCAGGGGCAGTCAACCTCAGACTAGCTCCGGACTTGCACACGATGAAGAACATAGAGTCGTTCCTCCCAAAAGGCTATAGAGTCCAAGCTGGGACCACAAGGACTTCCGGTCTAGAGCGGAGGCCTGGCTAGCCTCCGTCGCTCCTCGTTGGCTGGTCATGTCTTCTAGTCGCGTCCGAGTTAAACAAAGAGGCGGGGTTTGGTGACGAGCTTCCGCCGGGTTGCGTAGCAGCAGTGGGCGGGGTAAAGATCCGTCTGAGACAGCGACGAGTGGTCGGAACCTTCTTTCCCCACCTTCCCCTTCCCCTTCCCCTCCCGAGAAAGGCTGGGACTCGGCACCGGGGTTATCCCGTGGCCGCTGCGGCCTCAACTCCTGGCAGGCCGGGGTACGGAGAGTCCAGACCGCATCCAGGGCGGTGCGTACTGCGCCTGCGCGAGTTTCCCCCTAAACCAGGGTGTGGGAGGGGAGGGGGCTAGGTCCCAGGGGTATTGGGGCGAGGGCTCTAGATTACTGGGGTTCCGGAGGAAGATGAAAAATGAAGGCAGGGGGCATCCTTGGGGAAGAGTTGGGTGGTAGAATGGGGCTCTGGGGTTGTGTTGCTGCGGGAGGTTCACTGGAGTAGGGGAGCCTTGAGAATGAGGGAGGGGATCTGAACCAGTCGGAGGACACCGAGGGGCGGACCGGGGGAGAAGAGCGTGGTGTTTAAATGGACAATGATTGACAGGCTTGGAGGGGAGGAAGGGAACATTTTGGGGTCCAGCTTCAGCAGGGGCGGCGGAACCTGAACCTCCGCCCTCAAAGCGCAATAGCTTGGCTCCTCTCCCATGCCTTGTCTTTGGCAGCCTTGTCTCTTTCATTCCTTCCCAGCTCCTTTTCCTCTCTCAGCCTTCCGCGAAGGAATCTCACATTCCTTACATCCTTGCCCTTGGTTTGCAGCCCGGCCCTCTCGCACGCTTCACACACCCTCTTCACCATAAAGCCTGCTCCAATCTTGGACGCAGGGATGTTGAGGCGTGGGGAGCTAGGGGCCGCAGAAGAGGCCAAAAACCAAGAGGGGTGAAAGCTTTTTTGCCTTAGGGATTGACAGACACCTTCCCCATTAAGAAATATTTCATCTGACTGCAAATGTGGCTATTACTGAGCCACCGTTCTTGGAGACTGATCTGTGCAGGTCGTATTTCTTCCTAGAAAATGGTTTTAGAATCTGACAACACTGATGTTGTTGAGGTTGCTAGTCTTCCAGCAGATAGGAATGGGTTGGGCTAGTAGTAGGGAATATGAATGAAAAAATGTTATTACCCTGTGTGTCCAGTTGACCTTGTGGCCTGGCTAGTTCCCAGTAAATGAAAAGAAGGAACAAGTTTTTCCAAACATTTCCTTTGGCTCTCACTATAAATCTGTCCTGTTTCTACAAATAATACCTTACCTGAGGATAGCAGTATTAAGTATATTTTCAAATATGTTATCTCATTTGATTTGTAGGACAGTATATAAGATAGGGCAGGTATCATTTTCTGTACTTGACATTTGAGGAAACTGAAAACTATAGAAGTGTTAGATAGTTTATTCAAAGTTGTCCAGTTGATCGATCCATAACTAGGACCAGAATCCAAGTCTTCTGAGTCCTGGTCTTCCACTCAGTTGAAAAACCCTGTTCTAGCCAAAAGGCATTGAAGTAGGACTGGTTTTGAGTGTGAGCAGCTGTTTGCTTTCTGAGTCTGTAACTTGTCACTTGAAGGAGACTTGAACATAGCCAATAGTAACTTGTTCCAGGAAGCATTTCTTGAGGTACAAATGCATGTGTCAGGGTATTGGGAAATGGTAGTGTTGTCCAAATGAAGGAAATATTCTACCCTCTTCTGTACAATGGGTGGGAAAGGAAGGTAGTAGGAAGAAACACTTCCTACTCCCAGCTGAACCACAGGGAAGAGAAAGTGTGCCTGGCATTGTACCTTTATTTCTCTGATTAATTTAAAAGTATGTGCTAAAGCTGGACTTGGTGGCACACACCTGTAATCCCAGCAACTAAGGAGGTTGAGGTAGAAGGATCCAAGTGTGAGGCCAACCTCAGCAATTTGGTGAGGCCCTAAGCAATGTAGCAAGACCCTGTCTCAAAAAATTAAAAGAGCTGGGGATGTGGTTCAGTGGTAAAGTGCCCCTGGGTTCAGTCCCCAGTATATAAAGAAAAGAAAAAGAAAAGCACAAGACACACTATGTCTGATGAGCATGGAACACTATTGAGCATACGTACCAGACTCAAGAAATGAAGTGGTGGGGCTGGGATTGTGGCTAGTCGTTAAGAGCACTTGCCTAGCATGTGTGAAGCACTGGGTTTGATCCTCAGGACCACATACAAATAATTAATAAATAAAATAAAGATATTTTGTCCATCTACAACTGAAAAATATTTTTTAAAAAGATGAATGGGCTAAGGTTGTGACTCAGTGGTAGTGTCCTCGCCTAGCACACATGAGCCCCTGGGTTCAATCCTCAGCACCACATAAAAACATAAAATAAAACATAGGGAAAAAAAAGAGAGAGATATGAAGTGGTCTTTGTATTATGTCTTAAAGTCATCATTATCGTATTTTATCCTAACACAGCCCTTAAATTATTAATAGACACATAGTTGTGAGGAAAGAAATAGTTACTATTTGAGCAGTTACTATTCCACTGTAAATAGTTGAACAGAACTCATAACCACCTTTCATTTGAAGCTTTTTTTTTTTCTCTCTGTTTGAGTCTATTCTTGTAAAGGTGAGAGTCTGGTCACCCTAATTTTACTGTTCTCTAGCCTTCAAAGTTGCCCACCCTAAAATAATTGCCTCACTGCCTATTTTATTTTATTTAAAGGCTGATCCCCTCAGGAATATTTCCTGACTTGGAAAGTAGAATTGGAAAGTACCCATGTACCAACATTCTTGAGCATCTCTGTATGAAGTACCATTTAGAGAGTAGAACCAGAATTCTTTGTACATGAAATAATTTATGTGAAAGCATTTTAAAACATTAAAGCATAGTACTGAATTTGTTGGGTATTATGGATCTATGTATTGTGTAATCACAGACTTGGAATCATTGACATTACTTCTAGTTAGGTGTGCTGAATAAAATAATCCTTTTCCCTTCTCTCTGTTCTTTTTTTTTAATTTTTTATTTTATTTTATTTTATTTTGAACCAGGGATTGAACTCAGGGACACTCGGCCACTGAGCCTCATCCCCAGCCCTATTTTGTATTTTATTTAGAGACAGGGTCTCACTGAGTTGCTTAGGGCCTCGCTAAGTTGCTGAGGCTGGCTTTGAATTCGCGATCCTCCTGACTCAGCCTCCCAAGTCGCTTGGATTACAGGCGTGTGCCACCACGCCCGGCTCTTCTTTTTTTTTTAAATTACCAACTACTCTTCTCTTGCCTGTCCTTTTCTTTCCCTCTTCCAGTTAATGTTTGAGTCTATTGGACCATATGTGTGATTCCTTAGCCAAGGATCTCTATTTTTTAAGGGTAGTCCTTTATGCATTGCACTGAAACCTGTAGTCCTTAAAGGAGTTGTCTCTTCCTTCCCAACTAACCCCCCGCCAGATCCAATTCAATTGAGTCTCACTGCCAATGGAGGTAGTTCCCCTGACTTACCTTTCTCTTCCTTGTTCTTATTAATAGAGTGCTCCTGATTGTGACATCTGATTGTGACATTACATCCATCCCTTGGCGATGGAGTTTGTCACTAGGAAAGAAGACTCAGTTGGAGAATAGCCAACAAGATGGGTTACTTGGAGCATCTCCTGAGTGGCACTGAGTGGAGGCATCAGGGGGTTGGAGCCTTGTGAACAGGGAACCTTCCCCCCAACACTTGGAAGGTAAGGTGCCTTGATTTGAAATCCTATTCTAGGCTTCACCCCTGCCTTTTTTTTTCCCCCCTGGTACTGGAGATTGAACCCAGGGCCTTGTGCATGCAAGGCAAGCACTCTACCAACTGAGCTATATTCCCAGCCTTAGGCTTCACCTCTTTTCTCTACTAGTTTGGGTTCCTTTTGCTCTTAAAAACCTGATTCCTAGTGGGGCACAGTGGCTCATGCCTGTAATCCCAGTAGCTTAGGAGGCTGAGGCAGGAGGATCTTGAGTTCAAAGCCAGCCTTAGCAAAAGCAAGGTGCTAAGCAACTCAATGAGATCCTATTTCTAAATAAAATACAAAATAGGGCTAGGGATGTGGCTCAGTGGTCGAGTGCCCCTGAGTTCAATCCCTGGTACCCAAACAACCTGATTCCTAAAACTTCTTTCTATAGAACATTTTCTGGGATCTTTTTGGGGGGAGGAGTATTGGTATTGAACCCAGGGGTGCTTTCCCACTGATCTTCATCACCAGACCTTTTTATTTCTTATTTTGAGACAGGGTCTCACTAGTTGCTTAGGGCTTTGCTAAGTTGCTGAGGCTGACCTCGAACTTAGAATTTTCCTTCATCAGCTTAACAAGTTTCTGGGATTACAGACGTGAACCACCACTCCTGGCCACTTTCCTTGATTAGTCCACACCGTTCTGTTCTTTATTGTATATGTTTGTCTCGTTAACTTTTACTTGTTGAAAATTGCTTAGTATGTTTTATGCCTTTCATATACTTTTTATCCCCCAGTACTAGGGCTTGAACCCAGGGCTTCATGCATGCTAGGCAAGCATTCTATCACTGAGTTGCTTAGGGCTTTGCTAAGTTGCTGAGGCTGGCCTCAAATTTGTGATCCTTGGGCTGGGGATGTAGCTCAGTTGGTAGAGTGCCTGTCTCACAAGCACAAGGCCCTGGGTTCTAATCCCCAGCACTGCAAAAAAAAAATTGTGATCTTCTTGCCTCAACCTCCTGAGTTGCTGGGATTATAGGTATGCACCACCACACCTGGCTCAGCTTAGTGAATTTTAATGTAATTGACTTCATTTTCATTTTACTTTGGTCTTTTGGGGCCTAGTGCAGGAGCTTAGTTTAAAGCAGTGGCAACCTATAATTTTTATTTAACATTTCCCTACGGTGGTGAAAGCACAACCAATATTTAGGGCATTAGCACTACTCTCAGTTCAGGATTCTGAATTCTTAACTTTTCTTTTTTCTAGACCTATTCATTCAGAGACAGGGAGATAATGAAATGTTTTAGGGACACTTGTGAGATCTTTCAAGAGATAATTGCTTATCTAGGTTGAAGTTCCTAGGAGCCATCTGTTTTCTTAGACTGGAGCAGGTTATGGAGTCCTTTGCCCATGTGCCTGATTGTTTGGAATAATTGAGGCTGGAGAATCCTCAGCCTCCTGCACCTTTGTTATAATCAGGGCATGGAGAAAAGAGGGGAGATAGAAAGGAGACTTTATTGTTACACCTGAATTTAGCCCTTTTGCTTTTGTCAAGAATTAATGGCAGCATACTCAATTAGCCTAAAATGTAAATCATGGGTTGGAGTGGCTCCTCTAATTTTTCTCTAAGCATTTGTGTATTTGTCTGTGTGGGGGCCACACATGAATGAAGGTGCATGTTTCCACATCTGTGCAAATGTGTTCAAAAAACCTTGAATAAGGAAAAATGTCTTCTGAAAACAATCTGTTTTGAATTACTCTCTCTCTACACAGAAAACAATCATAATGGTAAGTTAAAAGAATATAAGAAGGGGTCTGATAGAACTCTTGCATTCTGGGCAGGGGATATAGCTCAGTTGGTAGAGTGCTTGCCTTGCAAGCACAAGGCCCTGGGTTCAATCCCTAGCACCACAAAAACAAACAAACAAAAAACTCTTGCATTCTTAGAAGAACAGTGCTGGCCAAGAATAGAGAAATTCTGGTATAACCCAGAGAAAGTAAGTTACATAGTCTTGAATTTCCCATTCAAATGGTTTGATTCTTGCTTACAAAATAGGAATGCAGTTCTCAATTTGGATTTAAGATGTTTAAATCAGAGGTTGGCAAACTTCTCTAAGCCTGAAAGAGACACCTCAGTGCTACTTCAGGTCACCTCCCCAGTTTGAGTGAACCTTTCTAAGACCTTTTTTTTTTTTTTTTTGAGGGCACGAGTTATTTAACCCACAAGTGCTTTACCACTGAACTAAGTCCCTGGCCCTTCCTTTTTATTTTTAATTTTGAGACAGGGTTTCACTAAGTTTCTTATAGCCTTGCTAAATTGCTGAGGCTGGCCTTGAACCTGTGGTCCTCATGCTTCAGCTTACCAAAGGGATAGGATTACAGGTGTTCACCACTGCACCCTGCTGACTATGACTGTTGAGGTTCTGTGGTTGCAGTTTTACTAAGCCTTTTGCCCCAGGGTGGTAAGCAGCTGAATTTTTCTGAGGCATCCCTATTGGAATAATAATTGGACTGGCCCCTTTGCCAGCCTGTAGCTGTGTTGGTTTCAGAGGTTTGAAGGAATGATGTCAACAGATGATGCCTAAATTTAAAAAAAAGAATTAATGGGAAATTCAAATTTCTAATTTGATTAGGGTATTCCCTATTCCTCACCTATGAGAAACAAATGTTGACAGGGTTATATACAACCCTGAAAGTCAGCTCTCTGATTTGGCTGCTTTGTCCTGTCCCCAGGCAGAGTCTAAATCTGATAGGTTAGGCTCACTTGACTATTTTTCAAATCTCAGAAACTTAGTTAGGCCCTAGCAATTTAGCAAGACTCTGTCTCAAAATATAAGAAAGGGCTGGGGATGCGACTTAGTGGTTAAGAAGTTAAGCAATCCTGGGTTCAATCCCTAGTACCAAAAAAAACTAGATGCTGAAATAAACACACACACGTGTGTGTGTGTGTGTGTGTGTGTGTGTGTGTATACCTATATGTATTTTTTAAACAAAAATATGCCTCCAACATCGAGGTTTTTAAAAAATGTTTAAAAATGTTTTTAAAAAATGTTTAAAAAGGAAAAGAAATGACTTTTCCTTTTTAAATTTGTTTTTATATAAATAGGGCCATCATACACATACCGTTTTAGCAACTTGCATTTTTCATTTGGCGAGGCAGGTAAGCACACTGGTTAAAAAGCTTGCTTCTAAGCCAGTCTGCCTTGTTTGAATCTGTCTTTACACCATGTTAGTTGTATGATTTTGGATGGGCTTTTTAAAAAAATATTTTTAATAGTTGTTGATGAACCTTTATTTATTTTTTTATTTATATGTGGTAAACCCAGTGCCTCACATGCTAGGCAAGTGCTCTACCACTGAGCCACAATCCCAACCCCCTTGGATATGCTTTTTTAACCTTTGTACCTGTGTTAGTCATCTGTAAAATATGAATAATGATAGTATCAACCTCATAGAATCATTGTAAGGATTAGATGAGCTAATATTCCAAAAATGTTTAAGATAATGCCAAACACATAGTAATGTTCATTAAATGCTGTCTTCTGTATTATTTAATAGTATACATAAAACATGATCATTCCAAGTTTGATCTCCAGCACCACAAAAACAACAAAAAAATGATCATTGCAGAAGTAGGAAAAACTAAAAGCAAAACTGTGAATGAAATTAAAAGTACTAACAATCTATATTTAAAAATAGCTTTTATAATAGATATCCTTCGAGATGCTTTCAAATATAAATATGGCCATGTGTGGTGGCACATGCCTGCAATCCCAGCAATTCCGGAGGCTGAGGCTAAAGAATCACAAGTTCAGGACTAGCCTCAGCAATTTAGCAAGTCTGTCTCAAAATAAAAAAGTGCTGGGATATAGCTCAGTGGTAAAAATATCCCTGGGCTCAGTTCCTGGTTATCACCACCCCCCCATATAAATGTGTGTATACACAAAAATATAAATACATTTTTATTTTTAAACAAAAATAGCACTATGGCATACATTGTATCTGTAAGTATTTACATAAACAAATGTTAAGGCCGGGCGTGGTGGCGCATGCCTGTAATCCCAGCACCTGGGAGGCTGAGGCAGGAGGATTGCAAGTTCAAAACCAGCCTCAGCAATTTAGCGAGACCCTAAGCAACTCAGTGAGACCCTGTCTCTAAACAAAATGCAAAATAGGGCTGGGATGTGGCTCAGTGGTCGAGTGCCCCTGTGTTTAATCCCTAGTACCAAAAAAATAAAAAATAAATAAATAAAAACAAATGTTAAGGAAATAATGTTATTGATAAGAAATGATTATATCTAAGTCATACCAATGCAACATGATATTCCATTTTATGGATTTAAGAAATTTTCGATATTTATGATATTTCTGATTTTTTTGCTACTATATGCAATGCTTAGATAGACAACTAGATTCATTTCTTTTGTACCCTTGAGTAATTATTTCCTTGAGATATGTTTCTCTTGGTAAAATTGCTAGGAAAAGAATATATAGTTTTTAGGATATTTACCAAGTTTATATCATGATCCAACTTTTTCTTGCAAGAGTACATTTTTTCTAGGCCTTGTTATAGTATGTGATATGTTACATGTGTGTATGTAATATGCCACACATGACATATATAGCACATGACACATTAAATATTTTGTACACATTCTTTGTTTTAACCTTAATACCTTTCTTTCACAATTTAATATAATTATAGATTTATTTGAATAGTGAATACATACACACTCAAATCTTTTCCAAAGGTACAAAGAAATAGAAAAATTAAAATTTCTGTTTTATTCTGTACCTTAGACCCCCTTCCTCAGTAGCAAACACTTTTGGTGATTTCCTACATATCCTTCTAGAGTATTCCAAGCACATATTTATTGTTTTTTGCACACATGGAGGCATACTTTACATGCATCATTTATTTATTTTTGCAGTGACCTCATAACTTCGATATGTATCATCTGCAGTTTTTTATCTGGTGCATTAAAAGCACAAATTATTATTGTTGTAGTTTTTGGTACTGGGGCATTTTACCACTGAGCTACATCTGCAGCCTTTTTTTTTTTTTTTTTTTTTTTTTTTTCTTTTTCTTGTACTTGGGATTGAATCCAGGGTGCTTAACCACTAAGGCACATCCCCAACCCTTCTTATGTTTTATTTCGAGACCAGGTCTTGCTAAACTGCTTAGGGTCTTACTAAATTTCCAAGGCTGGCTTTGAACTTGGGATCCTCCTGCCTTTGCCTCGCAACTCTCTGGGATCACAGGTGTACACCACCATGTCTGGCTAAAGATATAAATGATATTGTATTTTTTTCTGATTAGCTTTTTTCTTTTTTGACATTGTGGATTGAACTCAGGGCCTCTTGCATCTTGTATGCTTGGCAAGCACTCTATCACTGAACTACATCCTTAGCGCCTTTTTGACTTCTGTGAGCCTCTTTTCTCCAGGATTTTCTTCTGTTTTTAGCCAGTCTTTTTTACATTTGTTCCCTCTTCTTCTAATTTCTTTTTTGCAGGCTCCTTTTCTTTTAAATGTCATGGTTAGTATTCTCATGCACTCTTGGTAGTAGAGTGAATTGAAAAGGCCTTTCCAGCAATTCTGCCTCTAACATATGTCCTAGGAGAGTTTTGTTTATGTGCTAAAAACTAAACAAAAACAAACAAATCGTGTTACAAGAGTGTTTACTGCCACATGGTTTGTTTTGGAGGGAAATTGTCAACCAAGCACATTTCAGTCATGTGGGGAATGGTAAAATACATTATTTTTCTTTTTTTTTTTTTGGTGGTGCTGGGGATTGAACCCAGGGCCTTGTGCTTGTGTGGCAAACACTCTACCAACTGAGCTATAACCCCAGCCCAGTAAAATACATTATAATTGAGGTTTAGACTGGTGGATTAGACATTTTTAACCACTGGAATATGAACTTTGTGAGAACAGGGATTATGTCTGTCTCACTCATACATGACTGCATGAATAGCAAAGAATAGTTGAAAGCATGAACATATACAGGCACCAGATAGGGAGAGGAGAGAAGAAATGTTTATAGTTACATTGTTTGACTCTTTTAAAATGAAACAACAAGCTGGACACAGGGGTATACACCTGTAATCACAGGGACTCAGGAGGCTGAGGCAGGAGTATCACATGGTCAAAGCCAGCCTGGGCAACTTGGTGAGACCCTGTCTTAAAATAAAAATAAAAAGGGCTAACAATGAATCCCCCTGGGTTCAGTTCTTAGAACCTAAACAAATAAATGAGGAAATACATTTTTATGTTCTTTTGAAGGAAAAAAGAATAAAAAATAAAGAACCAGTATCTTCCAGGATTCTATATTCACACCTACCCTCATTTTCTGTTTTCATATACTTCTGTGTGGCTTCCCAAAATATTTCAGCTGTCAACTTCAGGAATTTCTTCTTAAAATCTCAATCACTTTGTCCAAAATTGAGATCATTATCTTTCTTCCCACTCCTGAAATTCTCATTTTGGTGAATAAGAATTTGCCACCAGGGTGCAGAGGCATGCATCTGTTATTCTAGTGATTTGGGAGACTAAGGCAGGAGACTTACAAGTTTGAGGCCAGCCTCACCCTTTTTGTGAGACCCTGTCTCAAAAATAAAAAGGAAGCTGGGCGCGGGGGCGCACGCCTGTAATCCTAGCACTTGGGAGGCTGAGACAGGAGGATCGCGAGTTCAAAGCCAGCCTCAGCAACTTAGCAAGGCCCTAAGCAACTCCATGAGAGCCTGTCTCTAAACAAAATACAAAATGGAGATGTGGCTCAGTGGTTGAGTGCCCCTGGGTTCAATCCCCAGTACCAAAACAAAACAAAAACACCAAGTACATTATTGATTTGTTTTATGTAAGCAATTGGGCTTCAGTACTACATGGAATATAGAAAGGAACATGAGTACCTACTCTAAAGGAACTTCTTCTAATCAAGTGTAGGATGAGCATCTCTTATGCAAAATGCTTGGGTCCAGAATTTCTAGATTCTGGATTTAATTGGATTTTTTTTTTTTTTTTTTTTTTTTTT